>VUQJ01001081.1:1417-25535 GCA_015108635.1 Andinoacara biseriatus
TAGTTGTACTAAGAGTTGAAAAGAAGGAGGTATTTTAAAGCTGTGTGACCACAGCGGTTTATTGGACCTGCTGTAGCACTTGATCTTGGATGTTCGGATCTGTCAGATCAGCGCTGGTTTTCATTCTCAGCCTCACTATAGTCCTCTTCTGCACAGCTGGAAATTGTAATTAATCAAAATGAATTACTAATTACCTTCTTTTGTAAATAATTCTCCAGTTCTGTATTAAACCAAAAGGAAAAAATGGTATTGTTGATAATAATAATAAAATGTGGCTTATTTAAGTTTAAATAATCTACACAGTGTCTTAATTAAACACACCATTTTTTTCATTCTGATCAAGCATAATGACATTTTTAACAGCTTTGCAAATTAAAAGCTGTTGCATCCCATAAAAAATTATATATATATATAATAATAATGTACATCTTTTTGCATCTCATCGGGTGAGAATAGATTAGACCTTTCATAGCAGATGTAGTTGTAGTTGGTGGAACTGTAGTTGTAGCAGCTGCAGCAGCAGCAGCAGCAGCAGTAGTAGTAGTAGTAGTATCTAACGCAATTATTTTGGAAAGTGTGGGAAAAGAATGACAAAGTGAAAGAGAGCAATAACAGAAAACCGTGACAAAAATCCAAATGTCATACCTGCCCTTTATGACTGTTAATGCACAATTAGTTCATCTTAGACTACATTAGGTTAGAATAGATTATACCTGTCGAAGCAGATGTACTTGTAGTTGGTGGAGCTGTAGTAGTAGTAGTAGTAGTAGTATCTAAAGCAATTATTTTGGAAAGTGTGGGAAAAGAATGACAAAGTGAAAGAGAGCAATAACAGAAAACTGTGACAAAAATCCAAATGTCATATTTGCCCTTTATTACTGTTTATGCACAATCATTTCAGCTTGGGCTACATCAGGTTAGAATAGATCATACCTTTCAATGCAGTTGTAGTTGTAGTCGGTGGAGCTGTCGTTGTAGCAGCAGTAGTAGTATATGTAGTAGTTGTAGTCGCACACCAACTGGTGATATCCAAACATGGCGAGAAAACTAAATGAACAAATAAATATTATGGAATTCTACATAAATAAACATGAAAATAACAGATAGACACAGAACATAATTGTAAACAGAATTAACAAAGAATTGGTACAAGAACAGGCACGTGGCTCAATCCATGAGTGGGGCCCAGAAAGGAAATACCAATGGGGCAAAACTGGCAGAAAGAGCAGTGGATCAAGACTGTAAGACCAGACTGACCAGTCTGTGCCTGACTACAAGAAAGCCTCTGACTCAGTGTCTCACACATGGATCCTGGAATGCCTAGAACTGTATAAGATCAACAGCACCCTAAAAGCCTTCATCAGGAACATAATGGGTTTGAGGGAAAACAACACTAGAGGACAACTTCAAGCCATTAAGTGTGAGATGTACCAAGGAGACGCTCTGTCCCCACTGCTGTTCTGCATAGGCTTCAGGGGCATCTCTGCACAGTCTGCACCTGGGGCCTTGTCTGGTGTGGTAGACCCCAGCCTCTATCGATCTTGTGCTTAGAGTTCCTGTGCTGCCATGATGAGTGCCTCTGCACTGCTGTCTTTCAGCCCAGTTTTGTCCAGTCATTTTTAAAAATGTATCATATATCACTATATCAGTATAGATATCCAGCATTGGCATCTAATGTGTTTTCAAAGTCCTCCTTTAATTTTTTTTTGTTTGTTTTTTTTGTGCAGTTTATGTACAGGTGACTGTGGCTAAGTGGTTGAACATCTATTACTTAGAACGTTGGTGGTTTTATCTCTGGCTACCTGAATACTGAATATGTGTGTTCTATACAGATATAAACACAATAGCAATAAAATGCAATAAATTGCTTGTAAAGAGTACATAATTTCTTGGATATAACATGAGAGATGGTCACAAGTAAAGAAAACTTCTAGGCAGGTGGACAATTTGATCATGAGTGGTAAATATCATTATTAATTTTTTTATCAATAACAACAGGAAACAAAAGTGTGACATTATAACAGTACAAATACACCTCTTATTTATATTTGATCTTAAATATTTTGCCTCACCATCACCATGTTCTTATTTCTGAAAATCTGGAATTATATTGAAGTTACTAAATAAATATAGGTTCATATTGTCTTACCTGTCTGTTGTGTGGTCACCACATTGAAAAGAAATGTGCCTGTAAATAGGAAGTAAATCAATATGCAAAAAAATAATATGGATGTGAGTTCTGAATTCATATTTCAGAACAATGTTGCTGAGAAAAGGGTACAAACCAAAGATGAGCAGTTTCATTAATCTTCCTTCCATGATCTGCAGCAATGAGATACATTCAACACCCAGTATTTTTTTAAACATCTTTGGAAGATAACAGCATAAAATGTTGCGGTATTTCTCTGAATGTGGTCTCACCTCTTGACTTTGTGTCTTCGCTGTGGAAAAAATATACCTGAACGTCTCCTTCCCTTTCAATAAGTTTGGATACTAAATGGTCCGTAGCTTGTGGTTGTGTTTTTTGTGTGTGTGCTGAGCCATTGCTGAGGTGATATTTTTCTTCCACTGTAAGCATGTTCCTGACAGAGTGAAACTCAGAAATTCATTCAGTCAACTTTGTGAAAACCATTTTGCATTTAACAAAAGGAGACAAGTTAGGAGTGCACTTTGTCAATCATGTCAGTCCTCCCAAATTCAAGAAAACAAATATATGTTTGCATGTGTGAGTAAAAGAGACGTCCCTTTCAGATATATTTGGTTTCCAACTGACCGCAGCATACAGTATGTAATTGATGGTCGAGACATTTGTTTAATGTAGGCTAAGTTTTCTTAGTACTGCAGAGCCATTCAAAACTACATTTGTTTTTTAAAAAGAGTGCGCTTCGGGTGAGCTGCCTGTTTGTTTGCAATTTTCATTTAAAATTACATGTCATTCCACTACCAAATGTGTATTTGACACTGGAAAAGTTGGTAAAATAACAGTAAATATATGATTACAGGCCTGATTTTAAACAGTTTACTGCTTTTAATGAATATAATCAGAACATACATATTAGAACACAAAATCAAGATCAAGTCAAGGCCACGTATGTTATGATCCTGGTTCTGGACTTCTAATTTCTGTTTTGTTCATCACTGGTGGGTTCTTAGTTTATTGTGGTTTTGAGTTGGTTCCTTTATATTTGCTTAAATTTACATTTTCAGGTTTATAGTTGGTGTTTTCTGTGTTATAGTTGGGTTCTTGGTTACATTTTATTTCATATTCCCGTGTCTAGTGAAGTCTGTCTGCCGTTTTCTGTTACTTCCTGTTTTATTTTGCTAGTGTTGTGTCTCTTGTGCATTTTGTTAATTTTTGCTTCCTTTGTCCCATCAGTTTGAGTTCACTAGTTCTCCTCAGTCGTGTCCCATTTCCCTCATCATAGCCTCACGTGTGTATTCAAGCCCCCATTAAAAAATCATAATTAATGTTGGATTCTGAGTTTCTGGAGTTCTGCTTTGGGTCCAACCCTGCCTACACACAGCTGAAACACGGCTGCAGAGGAATAGGCCAGATGACGTATCATAAAGACTTGAAACTCTTCATCCAATTGGTTAAATTAAAAAAAAATCCTTTCTCAAGTCTGCATGGGCACACAACCCCCCCTGCTGGTCAAAACCTTTATTGTTAGTATAAGAGGTCTATCAATGTACGGAAGCCGAGACCGTTTTCTCGAGATAATGAGATAACTTTTGTAGTCAGATTAATTAATTAATTTTTTGGGAAAAAGTGTCTTCTGGAATAAGAGGACAGGAACCAGGAACTGAGCACTCAGTTCAGAAGCCTGCATCTCTGATGGTATGAGAGTGCTTTAGTGCCAGTAGAATTGGCGGCTTGCACAAAGTCACCATCAGTGCTGAAAAGTATACAGGCCATCCAGATGACATCTTTTTCAGGTAAAGCCTTGCATAGTTGAGGACAACAATGCTAAACCACATACTGCATCTTTCATGAGAGCATGGCGTCATGATGGAAGAGTGCTGAACTGGCCTGCTTGGAGTCCAGACCTTTCCAGTTGAAAACATTTGGTGCATCATGAAATAAAAAATATGACAAAGAAGACCCATTGCTGTTGAGCAGCAGAAGCAGCTTAAGCCTCTAGCTACATCAGATAAGAATGGGACAACATTATGGATTATTGTTACAAGATGAGGGGATAATGATAACATTGATAATTTGAGACTGGGCTGTGTTTTTGAGACATGTTGTTGCCATTAAATTCAAAAAGACCTTTTTATTTCCTGTGATACATTTTCTCTGTTCAAGCATTTGATATGTTCTATTGTGAATAAAATATAGGTTTATCAGTGATCGGACTGCTCCGAATGAGTTATTGGATAACTGTTTATTAACAAAAATCCATGACCTTTATTTTCATTTCATTGCAAAGATACCAGCAAGGTAATACACACCAAAGTCCAGCCAAAGGTGTGTCCTTGCATCAAGCACATATCTTAGTTTATATGGCTGATTATGTGATAGTGGTTATAGCTCTGAGGTAGTATTAGTCGTCATTCCAGCTTCACTGTATGTGTGAAGAAACAGGAACAAAGATCTGTAACCAAAGCTGCTTTCTGAAGTAGTGAAACTAATAACAATATGCAGTCCTGTCTTGTGTTGTGTCTTGGAAACAGAGCAATCTTTACATTTCTTTAAATCATTCATTTCTTTAAATTTGCGCATTGGGACGAGGCTGAAAAATCAGTACTGGATACCCGTGATCTTTGGAGCCTCAGGGCCTGCAATAAAAATGGTCATGATTCTGTCATGGAAATTATTGCATGGGTTCAAGAACACTTCTTTAAGTCGATTCACTGGGCCATCCACAAATGAAGCTTAAGCATAAGTTCAATAAGGAAGATCTGTAATCACTCATCTGCCTTATAACTTTCATCTTCCCACACTGTCAACCTCAATACCAACATCATTACTCTGCAGGCTTTAAATCTCAGTGCTCTTTTGTCACACTGCCTTGCAGACTTTTATTTGTGCAACCCACTTCATTCCCATCTCCGTTTCACCCAGGGTCACAGCCCTATCCAAGCCTCCATCTTCACCACTACCAGCATCTGGACACCAGGAGGTCCCATGCTCTCCTATCATTGCCGGGATCCCGTTCTGCTGTGTTGGGGCATTGGAGTCTAATTTCCAAACTGCTTAACTGAACTTTGTATCTCAATAAAATCATGTCCAGGACTTCCAAATGAAATTCCCTTGCAGATTAAAACTCTATCATGCAAAGAAGAAGCCAGACATCAATATGATCCAGAAACACTGCTGTCTTCTCTGGGTCAAAGCACATTTACAATGGAATAAACCAAAGTGGAAAACTGTTTGAAATTCTAAATTATTTTTGGAAAACACCGCATCCTCCAGACTAAAGACGTGAGGGGCCATCTTGCTTGTTATCATGGCCCACTCAAAAAGCCTGCATCTCTAATAGTATGAGGGAGCATTAATGCCTTTTTAGAGTTTTAGTTTTAGAACAACATGCTCTCATCCAGATTACATCTTTTCAAGGACAGCTTTGCATATTTTAGCAAATCAATGCTAATCCACATACTACATTAATTACAGCATGTCTTCATAGTAGATCACCAACCGAAAACATTTGGCACATCATGAAACAAAAAAACATGAAATAAGGACTGTTGAGCAGCTAGAATCCTCTATCACACAGGAAAGGAACAACATTACTCTCCTAAAAGCCCATCAACCAAGTCTTTCAAGTTTTTGAGATTGTTTGTAATAGGTCATTTTAATGCACAGATTGAGGTGTACATTAGGGACAAGCATGCATGCACCTTGTTACAGAACTGGATTCTAGCTCCAGATGACATTTGTACATAAGTTAAAATCTTCCTACTGTACATGAAGGTTATTGTGGCGACTGTGGCTCAAACAAAGCATTCATTCTGGCTGATCATTCAAGGACAAGATGAAAATGAGTGTCAGGCAAAGTGTGTCAGAATAGTTTCTCAACATGGGTGTTACAATTTCATCATAATCTGCTGGTTTTTGTTAATAAAATGCATAATTCAAACTAGCAGCTGCCGCATTGGGCATTAGGGACAGAGAATGCTCTGACAGACACACTGTCCTGCTTTCTTATTTTTTTCTGGTGTTGAATTATAGTTATGTCTCCCCATTATTCAACACTTAGAGGTGGAGGTGTTACACATCACCTCAGGGCTTTGGTCCAGTCATCATCTTGTTGTGCTTTTATTGTTACCCTCATTAACCTGATTTATTCTTATCTCCATCTGCACCAGCATCATCTTTCGGTTGCTTTCATAGCTGTCTTTATTAGGTATACGTTGAATTGGAGGTTACCGGGACTCTTTTTGGTTTGGGTCCATTATAGTGCATTGTGCATTGTTCTATGTTATAACTTAAAAATCATTTAAAATCATTCAAGGCTACAATGCTGTTTTTATTCTTCATTTCATCCTCATTTCATCCACATTTACAGGACGGGAAGTACAACCATTTGAGTAATACTGCTACAGTACAAATCGATCTTTAACTAACCCCCTGCCCATTTTTCTATACGCAAAGTCAAATGAATTAAAAGAAAGTGATTGTTCACAGTTATATATAGCAAAAAAACAAAAAACAAATATTAAACGTAGATGAGTTCAGAATTGTGATGCAATCACCTTCACCAGAATTACAACAAACTTCACGATGCAGAGGCTTAAATCTCGTTTTCCCTGTTATATGCAATGAATGCATTTGCATTAACATGAACTCTTGGAAAATCCAAACCCTGTCGTTGCTGCTGCTGCTGTTGCTGCTGCTGCTGCTGCCATGATTGTTGTTGTTGCTTTTCTTTTTGTGGTTGCTGCTGCCCTTGTTGCTGTAGCTCCCATTGTTGTGGTTGTTGTTCTACATCTTCTACATCTCCTTCTGCAGCAGACAACTTCAGGATTGGGTAACACAGGAGTCCATCGAGAATGATGTTAAAGTTTGTGAAATAATATACATTCTCAGAAATTACACTATAGTCATATGTTGGAAGTCCAGAGATGACCCTACTGTAGATTAGGTAATCAAGAACAAAATTGGGGAAGTAGACAACTAGGAAAGTGACCATTGCAACAATTATGATCCACAGCTTCTCTTTCTTTCTCCCTGTCAGACAAGATGTTGCAGCTATGGCCACAGCCAGTGCACAGGTCAGAGCTTCTTGTATGTATAGTGCCTCAATGGTGTAGACTGTAGAACTGTAGTGTAAAACACAAATCAATAAAGAAACCAGAGAGAAAACACAGCGTAGTGTGGCTCCCAGGTGTGGGTAACACAGGTAAAGGAGTGAAATGAGGGCAGTCAGGAGATGTATCATCACTAAGAACCGTCTGGAAAAGCCCCACAGGTTAAAGGTGAACACACATGAATTTAGAGAACAGCTATTTGCAGCCAAATGACTTCCGAGGGTTACTGCTCCAACCACGTTTACAATGCCGACAAAAATCAGAGCAAAAACAGAGACGTGGGTGTTTTGAACACCTCTGAGCTTCACATGCGCACATGAGAAGGACAAGATGAAGCTTCTCTTGAAAAGACTGAGTGCACTGCGTTGGGCCCAGAAGACACAGAAATAGGTAAGAAGGCCCAGCAGAGAGGTGGACAGGAGAAGTCCTGCGGCCAAATCAGAGTTTACCACAACACCCCAACTTTTTGTGCTGAAGGCCATTTTTGGGCCATACGGCCATTTACTCATCAGATCTGTGATGTTCTCCATGACTTGGTGCTCCTGTTGAATGAGAGAAGAACAACATCTATATCAATATTTTATCTTAGAAATTATATTTTCATATATAATATTATTGTGGTTTTGCATTTACGCTGTGATGAGAAACATGTTGCTGCGTGTTCACATAAAGCGCACAAGCATAATATGCCTTTTTCTCAGCATAGTACAGATGGTAAATGGACTAGTTCTTTTATAGCACTTTTCCACTATAACTGAGCGCTCAAAGTGCTCATACAACACATTTGCATTCAGCTGAGCCACAGCCACCCTGATACTGTGTTATCAGTTAATATCCACACAGAGGTGGCAAAAGTACAGACATTCTATACTAATGTAGAAGTACAGATACTTTGGTAAAAGCAGAAGTACTGATTCAACTTCTTTACATAAGAAAAAATGAAAAACTGCAAAATCTGAAATGAATACTCAAAGTCTAACAGTCAGAAGTAACTCTTTGAAGAACATTTCTGTCAGCTATTTTTTATGAAAACCTAATGAAACCTCATGTCATGTTATATAATATTATTAGAATCAGAGGTGGGAAGTAACAAAGTAGAAATCCTTTGTTACTGTATTTCAGTAGATTTTTCAGGTATCTGTACTTTACTTGAGTATTTATTTTTCTGACTGCTTTTTACTTTTACTCCCTATGTTTGTACACAAGTATCTGTACTTTCTACTTCTTAGATTTTCAAAACAAGCTTGTTACTTTAGGTTTAACATCTCAGAGATTTTTGCGACTGACACTGTTGAATATGTATGTCACAGAGTTCCTTTATCAAGGTGCAAAATATAGGAAGGAGGCACAAATCAGACCTGCACTATTTGGCAATTGTGCTCACACACTAATTTGAAAAATATTTTAAATGTTTTATACCCCGTGTTCCCATTGTTTTTGTATTAAGAATTGTTTCAGCTACCTGTTAGAAGCCATACAGCACGAGAATTTGAGGGTGGAAAGAGAAAAGTTCAATCTTACCTGATACACAGAGGGTGCAGATGATTTGTCCCTAGCAGAAAATTACCAGCTGCTGAGCATTTCATCTGCGGGCTGCAATATTTATGGCTGTAAAGTATGTCGAAAGCTAATTATTCAAGCACATGCTCTCCAAGGTTTCTTTACTTTTATCATCAGACACACTCAGAAAATTGTTCTTTGACCTCATAAACATGACTCAATCATTTAAAGGAAAAATGCAACTAAAATATGTCAAAGGTTTATTTATTCAAATAATTAATGTTTGGTATAAACTGAATGTATAGCAATCAAGAAAATTTCATTTGACAAGAATCCATTCAATGTAACTTTTTACATTGTACTTAAATAACAAAATTACATGAAACATTCACATGTAATCAAATTATTCTTTTTGTTTGTTTGTTTGTTTGTTTGTTTGTTTGTTTGTTTGTTTGTTTGCGTGCATGGCAGAGCCCACTCATAAAAGGCATTAATTTACCTTGTTTCCCATAAAGATGAATCGGATGGGAAAATCTGTGGATATTTTAAAAGAGAAAAAAACTAGAGAAACACATTTATGGAACTGTTGACCTATTAACATTGTCGGGTCATACCATCACAGTGACCTCAACACTGTGGGTGGGTAGGTGGGTCATCCCACACCCCGATTTCCTGCGCCTCGCCCATGGTCGGATGGTGCTTCAGGCAGGGCTGGAGGTGTCCTGGGGTCGCTGTTGGCCCTGGAGGTTCCTGTCCGGGGTTGTGGTCCGGGATGGCATTGACTTCTTCGATATGTGTGTGTGTGTGTGTGTGTGTGTGTGTGTGTGTGTGTGTGTGTGTGATGCCAGCCCCCTGCCCCCTTATGTTGCATCACTTCCGTTGCGGCTTTGTATTTGACCTGACACCTCTGGGCCACTGTAGATTTATGCATGATGACAATAAACTGGCATTAGCTGTCGTTAGCTTGTCTCTATCTCATCCATTGTTATGTTGTGTTTTGAGTCACATACACATTACAGCAGGAGATTACTGCCTGCATTGCTATAGAGACTCCACCCACATTGATGTGGTACTCAGTTGGAATGGAAACAAAACAAGACCATGCTGAGTCATCTCAAGTCCAGCAGTGCTGAGGAGGTGCTAGTGGAAACTTAGCATAACAGTTGTGATAATAAATCACATCAAACTTCACAGTGCAGAGATTCCAGTTTGACTGTTATACAGTAAATCATATTAACATACTTTACACAGTAACTTATATTAACATAAACCCTGATATATAATTTATTTTGCTGTGGTGGTTGTTTGGTCTGTGTACTTTGCAGCCAATGGATTTTCATTTAGGAATGGGAAAAAAAAATTGGGAAATGCCTCATTTCCCGATTCCCATTTCAAAATTGGGAAACAAAAGTGTGGTTAAAGCTGAGCATCTACTCAAGGTACACAAGATGGACTTTAAAAGATGCAAAAATACAGAAGCAGTTTGTGTAAAACTAAGTACAGGTACTATTAATAAAATGCACTTGATTAATTTATCAGTGTGTCACCTCTATAGAAGCAGAAGTTTTAGTTGTTCACAAGTCTGGATCACTCGTGTGTGTTAATACAACGGCAAGGACTAAGGACATCAGTGATCTTAGAGAAGTGACTGCCCATTAATCTGAGAAAGGTTATAATCTCATTTCCAAACAATTTGAAGTCCATCATTCTAGAATGAGAAAGCTCATTCGCAAGTGGAAAATATTCTATATTCTATATTTTGCAGGTTAGTTGTGGGAGTCTGAGGTGACTGGGACCGGTGGGAAAGTCTGAGGTGTTCAGGAATAACAGAGACGAGAAAGATCTGTTGAAATGAAAGGAGATATGGCTTCCACAGACACGATGACAAACAGTTATTGCTAAAATCTTCTAACCCTGTTTTTCATTTCTGGTTACAGTATGAGGTTAATAGTTCAGAGAAACATTCAGATATGTCAAACTAAAACACACAATATAGTCACTGTAGTACTTTAAGGCTTAAATGTAAATTGAAAGAATACAAGCTGTATTTTTTTATAACAGGTTATCATAACCATCGTGCTCCTGATGTCAGATCTTCTGTCCGGTCCTTTTTTAGAGATAATCATGTCCTTCTTCACATGTATCTGCTGGAGGAAAACACAGAGGATGAACCAAATTAGCAATACACTAAAAGTCAAGCAGTCAAGCTTTTAATATCCACCAGACCACTGGTGACCCATCCAGAGTTAGGAAAATGGAAATATCTTGTGGACTCTCTTCCTTAACCCTTACATACTGTTCCAGGTGAATTTGACCCCTTTCGTCATTTGACAGCAGTAAAAATACCCTAAACGAAATTTGATGACTAAAATTTTTATTGATTTAATTATTTTTTTCAAAAGATTGTACAGCATACCCTCTGTAACCTCAATTAAAGATTAAACATCCATGTGTTAATATCAGACAGGATATTCATGCATTCTAAATTAATCTGTCATTCAAAATTCAGATAAGATACTTACTAAGGAATTCTTGGCCCAAGTCAAAATGAACCCAAACCATAATGTGAGCAGCACACAAGGGTTAAAACAGCAGCAAAATCCAAAAGTGACCAATGGAAGGCTGCTCCTGGAGTTGTGGCATTTGCCAATGCTGCAACGGCCAGCTGCTCTCTGTTACACTTTGTACTCAGGGTACAAGGTTATGTGAGCGTTTGTGTCATTCTGCATGCACACAAATCTGCATTGAGGCAACTGTTTGTTTTGATTTGGCCCTATATAAATAAAATTGAATTTAATTGAATTGAAATGCATGAGGGGTTACTAAAATATCTTCTTTTCACACAGCAATATTTTGTTTGTCATTGTGAATAAATCATGTGGCCAGTGTTATATTTCTTATCATTTAATAATGTCACAGCTTTCATTGTCCTTCAGTAATCCATTAATAAATAAATAACAAAAACGTTACATTAGTTCATAGACATGTGCATTTTTTGCATTTTCTTGCACCATGAAGTGACTGTATGTAGGCTAAATAAAAATCAATTATTTGACAGTAGTCGTAGTGGAGCAGAGCAGTTTGTTTTGTATAATGCAAAATTCCAGTCTTCCAATTTTGTTGTATGCCCGTGCCTACAGTGATAATAAGGTTTATCTTATCTCTTATCTCTCTTATCTATAAGCTTTTTGACTGATCTTTTCAAATGTATAAATTATAAGATTTTGATTTTTAATAACATATTTATAGCATTGGGTCACTGCTGTCACTGTGGCATTATTAAATGTTAAGAAATATAACATTGGACACATAATTTGTGCTTTATGCACACCAAAACAAAATGTCGCAATGTGAAAAGAAGGTCTTTTAGTACCCCCCTCATGCAGATTTGCATGCATGCAGAATGACACAGATCCTAATCTACCTTGTATCCTGTATATAAACAAAGTGCTAAAAGAGAAGTTGCATCTAATAAGGCCGACCCCCAAAAATGCAGAGCCTTAGGCTACCATGTGCAGCAGAGCATCAGCGTAAAGTAGCGGCATATTGGCTTACTGGCTGGCTGTTGCAGTATCGGCAAATGCCACAATCTGGGAGCTGGATACCGCCGGCCACCTTTATTGAGTGGCATACTGACTGACAGACCATTTCAGAGTCTGCATTGGCCACATTCAGCGAGTGACTGGCCTCTTCAGCATCTCCAAATGCCACAACTCCTGGAGCAGCATACCATTGGCCACTTTTGGATCTCGGTGACTCTGGGTTAAAACATTTTGAAGTAGGGCTAGAGCTTGATTTGAAGATTCCGATAAGCTAGAATAAACCCACTCCAGGTTCTATGGCACATGCATCAGACTCAAGGCCCGCAGGATGATTTTACATGGCTATTATTAACAGCCTGCGGGTAAATAACGCTCCCACCATTTATACTACAAATCCAACAATGCACTGGAACAGCTGCTACGCAGGCTAAGACCGGTGCATTAACCTGTTTTCCCATGTTGCCAGTGACACATTGATCAGTAATCAGGGGATAAAAACATCGGTCAGCACTTTTTACATTAACATTTAAGCTAGCCTGATCCCCCAAAATTTTTACTACTCTCATCCACAATCTATGCTTTCCCTACTGTTAGCAGTAACCATCCATCATTACCTACTATGTTACTGCCTGTAACATTTCCCAAAGTTAGCAGTAATTATTCCATTCCATTCCATTCGCTTCCGCTTTTCCTTTCAGGGTCGCGGGGGGGCTGGAGCCTATCCCAGCTAACATAGGGCGAGAGGCAGGGTACAGTAATTATTCATTACCTTATATCACATACAGTGCCTGTACAATTTTCCACTGTCATCAGTGACTCATGCATATATCCCGCAACTCAGACTGTCTTCAGTTTTGGTCCATCCTATGATTGAGTTTAACACCCCTGTTTTATGGGTTAAAAATCCCAGATGGCTGTATAAAACATTGCTGCATAACCAAAGGGGGTTGGAGCTAGGCACATAAAACAATTTCTTTGGGTTAGGACAAACTGTTTGGTAAGCTTTAAGTTAAGCTACAGGTTTAGATACTGATGCAGAGAGGTAGGGTAAGAGTTAGATGGGTTGGTTAGGATGTGGATTCAGTTAATATCTACACCATTTTATAGATTTTTGCCTGTTTGAACACCCAAATGGAAAAGCCTGCCATTCATGTGTTCATGTCTGTAAGGGTTTGGAGAGGTTTGGGATGGGCTGATCCTCTTTCCTTTCGGTGGAGTCTTGCTCTTTGCAGCCGGTTGTCACACATGGATCTCATCAGCTCATCAAGGATTGGGTATTTAAGGATCAGTAGTGTCCTCCACTCCTCGCCCGAGAGCTTGATACCTTCTTGTGGTAACTAGGCCTTTGTGTTGGAGCTTGTGGTTCTTTCGGATTTAGTTTATCTTTGCCACTATCCTTGTGCTGGAACCATCTTCTGTGTTTTTCCTCCATCTGTGTTTTTCCTTCCTGCCCTCTCTTACCCCCTCCTGGAGCTACGGAATTTCATCAGCACGCCGACCTATTAAACCTCCCGGACCAGAAGCCCACAAAACATTAAGTAAGGTCTCCAGTGTTTCATCTGCTATTAGTTATTCACTGGCTTTTGATTCTCCCATTGATTCACTTCTCCTTCTTCTCTGGATTCTCACGGGACCCTTTTCTGCAAGTGTCTAATGGTTTCATGGATGACCGGCCCTGTAAATCACAAGACCCTGCCCAGAGATTTTTGTTCAGCCCCTTTCGAGTCACTATTCTTTGTTTGTGCTTTGTTGCAGTAAACATTGTTGAATCTTACGCTCTGTTCGTATTGGGTTTCACATTTGAGTCCTTTTTTATGTAGTACGGCATGTGCCGCGTAACAAAGCCATTAACAGATAAACTAATGTCCAAATATATAAGACTTCATATGCTGTTAGTTTTAAAACATTTGTCTATTTAGCATGTGGATGAAATCCTAACCGCATTAGGGTCACTAGTGGCATGGTGGTCAGTGTAAGTACATTATTCAGGATCTGTACCTTCCTTTTGTTGCTTTACACACTTAACATGCCTCCATTGCAGCTTCACAGCAGATGAGACCTGATTTTTAAGAGAGGTCTCCAGCTAAATTCACACATGTAAAAGAAAGAAGGTGTTAGTTGTAATTTGTATTGCTAAGAGTTGAAAAGAAGTAGAAGAGTAAAAGAGTAAAAGTATTTGGACCTGCTGTAGAACTTGATTTCGGATGTTCGGATCTGTCAGATCAGCGCTGGTTTTCATTCTCAGCCTCACTATAGTCCTCTTCTGCACAGCTGGAAATTGTGATTAATTCTAATTAATAACTAATTATTTTTATTTGTAAATAATTTTCCAGTTCTGTGTCAAACCAAAAGAAAAAATGGCATAGTTGATAATAATAATGAAATATGCTTATTTAAATTTAAATAATCTACACAATGTGCAAGCATAACAACATTTTTAACAGCTTTACAAACTAAAAACCGTTGCATCACAAAGACAATTATTATAACCAAACTCAATACCATATTAATTACTACAGTATGAAGTTTAAGTGTTCAAGAACTACTTGAATTTACATACCCATTCTTTACTTAAGTACATTCATTGTGTTGTGTTGTAGACAAGTTAAGTTGCACAATATAATGTGCAATAAGTTCAGTTTAGGCTACATCAGGTCAGAATAGATTATACCTTCCATAGCAGATGTAGTTCTAGTCGGTGGAGCTGTAGTTTTAGCAGCAGCATTACTATTACTATCTTCAAAAGTGTGGAAAAAGAATGACAAAGTGAAAGAGAGCAATAACTTAGAAAACTGTGACAAAAATCCAAATGTCATACCTGCCCTTTATTACTGTTAATGCACAATGGCTGACTGGCCCATCCAACTACCAAACAATAACCTGCTTCTGTACAACATGGCAACTTCTGTCAGGTATCATAGCAACTAAGATGAACAGGCACATGTGGGATCCAGAGCGGAACTGTCAGAAACAGTAGAGGAGCAAAACACCAGCTACTGGTAGATAGTGCAGTCACTCAAGACTGTAAGACTGGACTGACCAACCTGTCGATTGACTACAAGAGAGCCTCTGACTAAATGCCTCATGAATGGATCCTGGAATATCTAGAACTGTACAAGATCACCAGACCCTAGGAGCCAATGGGTTCGTGGGAAACAACATTAGAGGCCAACTTGTGCCAGTTGCACAAGCGACAAATGTCAAATGTGGGCTTTACCAAGAAGATTCTCTGTCCCGACTACTGTTCTGCACAGGCCCCTCTGACTGAGCATCCGTATCCGTAGGATATTGACTATGGGATGGAGTAGACATCAGCCATCTCCTGTACATGGATGGCATCAAGCTGTATGCCAGGAGGCAATGAGAATTTGATTTACTGTTTCACACCACCAGGATCTACAGCAATGGCATTGGAATCTAATTTGGACTGGAGAAGTGTAAATGGATTGTAACGAAAAAAGGGAAGGTAGTCAGAACTAAAGAGCTATTGCACTACCAAAAGGCAACATTGCAGACACTGGGGACAGCTACAAGTATTTTGGAATCACAAGATTCATGAGTACAGCAGGAAGATGGCTGCAAATGATTGTGCGCTTTGTAAATACCTCAGACAGCAGAGGAGCAAGAACAAGAACCATCATGGAAGGACAGGCCCTGCATGGCATGTACCACAAGCACATAGAAGAAGTGGCTGATATATATATAAAAGAAAATAATAAAAAAAAATCCTTATCAATGGCTCTAAGCACAAGATCAATAGGGTCTACCACACCAGGCAAGACCCCAGGTGCAGGCTGTGCAGAGATGCACCTGCAGTCTGTGCATTCCAGGATCCATGTGTGAGGTATTAAGTCATAGGCTATCTATCTATCTATCTATCTATCTATCTATCTATCTATCTATCTATCTATCTATCTATCTATCTATCCATACACATACATTCACTGCTCAAAAAGAATAAAGATACTTTTTGAAAACATATCAGATCTCAGGAAAAGAACAAGGAGAATAAGAAAATCATGCTGGATATCTATAATGATAGACTGGGTAATGTGTTAGGAATGAAAGGATGCCACATCATTTGATGGAAATAAAAATGATCAGCCTACAGCAGGCTGAATTCAAAGACGCTCCAAAAATCAAAGTGAAAAAAGGATGCAGCATCTTTTCACTTTGATTTTTTTAAGCATGTGGACAGTTTGATGATGAGTGGTAAATATTAATTATCAGTATTATTGTCTTCATCAATAACAACAGGAAATAAACATTTACCAGTATAACAGTACAACTTCACCTCCCATTTTTATTTCATTTTAAATATTTTGACTCGCCATCACCATGATCTTATTTCTGAAAATCTGGAATTATATTGAAATCACTAGATAAAGATAAGTTCATATTTTCTTACCTCTATGATTTGTGTCAGCCACATTGAAAAGAAATGCCCCTAAAAATGAGAAGTGACATCAATATACAAAAAATAATATGGATGTAAGTTCTGAATTCATATTTCAGAACAATGTTGCTGAGAAAATAGTACAAACCAAAGATGAGCAGTTTCATTAATCTTCCTTCCATGATCTGCAGCAATGAGATACATTCAACACCCAGTATTTTTTTTAAACATCTCTGTTTGAAAGATAACAGCATAAAATGTTGCTGTATTTCTCTGAATGTGGTCTCACCTCTTGACTTTGTGTCTTCACTATGGAAAAAAATATATGTGAGTCTCTCCTTCCCTGGATAGTAAATGTTCCGTAGCTTGTGGTTGTGTTTTTTGTGTGTGCACTGAGCCATTGCTGAGGTGATATTTTTGCAAAGTGAGCATGTTCCTGACAGAGTGAAACTCAGAAATTCATTCAGTACAGACAGTCATATGTTGGGATCTATTTTTTTAATCAATGAATGAAATTAACAATTGTTTAAAAGTAAATTCCAGGAAATTAATTAATAAACATTGGCTGAAGCAAATAATAGACAATTAAATAATAGTAATAGCCAGAGACAGAGAGTGATTAGACAGAGAGTGACAGATAACCTTTGGGCAATGTGTTTATCTTATTTATGACCTTCTCGGTCTCTGAGAAGAATATGTTTATCTTATCCTCAAAGGTTTTGCCAAAACATGTACATCTGTGTCTAAGGAGGGATGGGTGTGTGTAGGTCATCGCATCCAGTTGCTAAGGAATATAAAACTGCCGAGTCATGATTGGGAACATGTGAGGAAGCCGTGTGTTTCTTTTATTAACCTTTTATTGCTGATTGGAGAAGCTTGTGCCATGATGCCGGAACCAACGACTGGACGAACCAATCTGAGAAGGCCAAGTCTAAACCACGGCTCTCTCCATCTGTTTTATAATCCATCTGTTTTTGAATTGATAATGTGTCACTATAAAAATGTTTTGGTTAGGGAGGAATGGTAGCGCCGGTCTCTGGCTGCATGACCACAGATGCTCGTCTCTGGATGAGTGATCTGGAACGATCATTTCTTTGCGTGCCTTGTGTGCACAATGACAATGAGTTGAATCTAACATCTAACAGGGCTCAAAGGGGGAGAGAGGCAGAGCACACACAGGCCTGTGTCTTCCTGAACTCTGAGCCACACATGCACATGTGTGATATTTTCTGATGCTTTAATATATTAAATGTCTTAATTTTTTAAGTGTTTCAGGTGTCTTCCTTCACAAATAAACAAACACAAAGTGACACATCTATCTGAAAATCATGTTGCATTTAACAAAAGGAGACAAATTCAAGAAAACAAATATATGTTTGCATGTGTGAGTAAAAGAGACGTCCCTTTCAGATATATTTGGTTTGCAACTGACCGCAGCATATGTGACTGATGGTCGGGACATTTGTTTAATGTAGGCTAAGTTTTCTTAGTATTGCAGAGCCATTCAAAACTATATATTTTTTAAAAAGAGTGCACTCCGGGTGAGCTGCCTGTTTGTTTGCAATTTTCATTTAAAATTACATGTCATTCCCCTACCAAATGTGTATTTGACACTGGAAAAAAATGATAAAATAACAGCAAATATATACATTTATCAGGTCTGATTTTAAACAGATTAATGCTTTTTAATGACTGCAATCAGAACATAAACATTAGAACACAAAGATCAAGTTAAGGCCATGCGTGTCATGATCCTGGTTCTGGACTTCTAATTTTTCTTTTGTTTATCACTGGTGGATTCTTAGTTTATTGTGGGTTGGAGTTGGTTCCTTTATATTTGTTTAGATTTACATTCTCAGGTTTATAGTTGTTGTTCACCTTACATCCAGAGTCTGTATTATAAGCACTGATGAGTATCTTTAGGAGGCTGTTTTCGAATGTCTTTTGATTTTTGGACATAGAACTGTTTGAGTTATTGCGTAGTTGAAGAAATCTAATGAAATCATTGGTGTTTGTGTGGTGTTTTTAACATCTGGAAACTCTTTAGTGTCACCTGGTCGTAAAATGTACAATATGAGGAAAGTGAACCTATCTCATATAAATTAGTATCCACATAATCTGGAATAAAATCTGAGTCATAGCAGCACCATCCAAGAATCCTTGCTTCTTCTGTCAAATCATTTTTAATTAAAGCATTCCACCATATTTTTAAGGACAGATTGATCAATTTATTACCTATTTCCATTAATCTTTTGATTAGTCTTTTGTCTCATAATCTATCTTGGATTGGCACCATCCCAGATATGTTATCTTCAATTTCCTTCCATCTAACTTTATAGTCTGGGGCACACCAGCAGAATAGGGTCCTTAGCTGGGCTGCCACGTATGTGTCTCCAGTTTCATTGAGTTCACCAGTTCTCCCCAGTTGTGTCCTATTTCCCTCATAATTCCCTTGTGTGTATTCAACCCCACAGTTTTCCTCTGTTCCTTGTCATGTCCTCTTTCATTCCTGTGTTCCCCATAACTCAACTATAGGCCAGCTGAAGTTTGAATTTAGTTTTTCCAGTAAACAATCAGCATTAATGTTGGATTTTGAATTTCTCGTCTCTGGAGTTCTGCTTTTGGGTCCAACACTGCCTGCGCTCAGCTGAAACATGACAATGTAGGAATAGGCCTCATAAAGCCTTGAAACTCTTCATCCAATTGGTTAATTAAAAAAAAAAACAGTTAGTTTCTCGAACCACAATCTTTGTGGCTTTTGAGAAAACCCTTTCACATAGTGCTGAGGAGGCAGGCGTGCACAGGTAACCCACAGTGAGCCTGTATATGCTTGAATATGTGTACATCTGCCTAGATTATACCCATAGATGAAGTGATGCTTTTCTATCCCAGTTGGTTGGCATACAACAAACACTTCACCTTGGAATCATGAAAACACCAGATTTAATGAAAACAAGCTCCTCTGTGGGATCCATTTTGCTTTCTATATGTTCAGAAATCACTGAACATATATAACATATAAAACTATAAGCCCATTTCCAAAAAGGCTGATGCTGTGTAAAATCCATCCAACCATTATCTCCCACTGTATAATGTTTAAAAAAAGAATGCAATGAACATAGAACAATATAACACAGCAAAGGAAGTGGTACTAAAAAGAAACATTTAGCAACTAATTGGGTTAATTAGCTGCAGGTCAGTAACATGATTAGGTATAAGAAGAGAATCTTAGAGAAGTTTCTAAAACGAAAGGAGGGAGAGGGTCACCAATCTGCTCAAAACTGTCTACAAATTGGGGAGCAATTTCAGAATACTCTCACTTTGGATAGCTCATCATCATCAGCTATCAATCGTTATGAAACGATTTAGAGAATCTGGAGGAATCTCTGCACAAGGAGCAAGGCCATAAATCAGTGTTGGATATCCATGATCTTTGAGCCCTCAGGCTGCACTGCATTAAAAAACAGCTATGATTCTGTCATGGAAATCACTGCATGGACTCATGAACACTAGCAGAAATCACTGTCTGTGGACACAGTTCACTGTGCCATCCACAAATGCAGATAATTGCTCTACGATGCAAAGTAGCCATATGTGAACATAATCCAGAAACACTGCTGTCGTCTCTGGGTTCATTTAAAATGGGCTGAGGTGAAATGGTACACTTCTGTAGTCAGATGAATCAAAAAACATTTCGGAAAATGTGTGCACTGGAATAAGAGGAGAGGGACCATGTGACTTAAACTGTGAGTCAGCACTCAGTTCAAAAGCCTGCATCTCTGATGGTATGAGGGTGCTTTAGTGCCAGTAGCTTACACAAAGTCACCATCAGTGCTGAAAGGTATACAGGTTTAGAGGAACATCTGCTCCCGTCCAGATGACATCTTTTTCAGGTAAAGCCTTGCATAGTTCAGGAAAACAATGCTAAACCACACACTGCATCTATTATAAGAGCATGACTTCATGATGAAAGAGTTCTGAACTGGCCTGCCTGCAGTCCAGACTTTTCCAGTTGAAAACATTTGGTGCATCATGAAATTAAAAACATAACAAAGAAGAACCAGGACTGTTGAGCATCTATTGGATAGATTAGACTGCTCATGATTTGTTATTGCATAACCATTTATTAACAATCTCAGTGACATTTTATTTTACATTTAAAAAATATGTATTTTATGTTTTGATTATTGTTTTATTATATAGGAAAATATTAAAAGTAAAATTAAATATGTTATATTAGTCAGAATTCAATTACATTTCAAAGATACCAGCAAGATAATACACACCAAAGTCCAGCCAAAGGTTGCGTCCATGCATCAAGCACATACCTTAGTTTATATTGCTGATTATGTGATAGTGGTTATTGCTCTGAGGTAGTAATAATCTTCATTCCAGGTTCATTGTATGTGTAAAGAAATAGAAATAAAGACCTGTAACCATAGCTTCTTCCGAAAGTAGTGAAACTAATAAGAATATGCAGTCCTGTCTTGTGTTGTGCCTTGGAAACAGAGCAACCTTTTTAATTTCTTTAAATCAGGAAGTCATATTTAAATGGAAAAGTAAGTACATTTAAATCATGGTACTACAAGGCTATTTGTTTAATGGTTTCCTCTGTGGTGGGGGACTGGAGATTTATGCTTCTGTTGAAATACTAATAACGTGAATCTGAGACAGTCTAGGTGTAATATGGTAAGTTTTTATGATGCACCGTATTGCTAAAAGTACTCACTCACTCATCCAAATCACTGAATTCACGTGTTATAATCACTCCCATGACCTCAGGTGTATAAAACCAAGCACCCATGCAGACTGAATCTGTAAACATTGTGAAAGAATGGGTCGCTCTCAGGAGCTCAGTAAATACCCGTGTGGTACATGATAGGATGTCACCTGTGCAACAAGTCCAGCCATGAAATTTTCTCACTACTAAATATTCCACAGCAGCTGTTGGTGGTATTATAACAACGTGGAAACAACTGAGAACACCAGAAACTCAGCCATGAAGTGGTAGGCCATGTAATACCACAGAACTCAGCAGATGCTGAGGTGCATCATGCACAGAGGTCGCCAAATTTCTGCCAATCGCTACAGACCTCCAAACTTCATGTGGCCTTCAGATTAGCTCAAGAACAGTGTGCAGAGAGCTTCATGGAATGGGTTTACATGGCCGAACACCTGCATCCAAGCCTTACATCACAAAGTGCAATGCAAAGCGTCGACTGCAGTGGTGTAAAGCACCACTGCATTCCGATGGACGCGTCTGGGTTTGGAGAATGGTTTTTGTCTGACCACACTGCGCCAAGTGTAAAAATTGATGAACGCAGCCCTGACAAATGCCTGCACAGCCCAACCCCCACTCGCTCTCTTACTGAATAAAGGTTGTAAACAAATGCAGGGAAAGTTAAACAGAAATAGCTGTAAACTGAGGCAGTGTGATGTGTGGGGCAGCATCTCCCTCACTGGACAAACAAGTCTTGCCATCACTGGAGGCAATCTCAATGCAGAGTGAGAGATGCTATGAACCTAGTTAATACTATACCAGCAATAAAACAGCAAATTGGCACCACAACAGAATGGTTAATGTTAACATTACTGTCAAAGCACTGCTTGTCCTCCTCACCAAACTATGGTTTAAAGTCTAAGAGCTATGGTTTTATAACCTGTTGTGTTGTATTTCATAAAAACCTCCATATCCTTGTCTTTGCTTTTTCTTTGGAGAGACATGCAAAAGTGTTCCTAAATTCATGCTGTGCTATTTTGAGAAGCAGAAGAAAGAGCTTTATTTGTCACATACATTTACATGCAGTGAAATTCAGTCTATGCATTTAACCCATCATCTTAATCCACTGGGTTTTGTTAATCAAACGCGTAATTCAAACCAGCGGCTGATGCGCTGGATAATGTTTTAATGGTCACGCAACATCATCATCCAGCATGTTAAAGGGACAGACAGTGTGCTGACAGACACACTGTCCTGCATCTGTTTGTGGTGTTGAATTATGATTATGTCTCCCCATTATTCAACGCTTAGGGGTGCAGGTGTTACGCACGACCTTGGGGCATTGGTCCAGTCATCATCTTGTTGCGTTTTTATTGTCACCTTTATTAACCTGATTTATTCTTAGTGGTGACGGCTTGCTGAATGAACAGAAACTCGAAGAAGGCAAAGAATGGCGGTCAGGAAGTGTTGTCTTGGTCCTTCTCTCCTCCTACCTTCTCTCCATCATCTGTTGCTTTCATAGCTTTCTTTATTAAATATAAGTTGAGTTGGGGGTTACCGGCACTCCTCTTTTTGGTTTGGGTTTCTATTTGTCTACTTTCCAGAACTAGTTTAGGAAGAAGCTTGAATTCCACAGCCCACTGTGTGGTTGGTTCATGGTCTTCTTCCTCTTTTGTTTGGGTCCCATTTCCATTTGGGCCTCATTTTTCTATTTGTCATATGTGAGTAACTTTATTTCCATTATAAAAAGCTTGTTGATGGCAGCAGAATTGTGGCATCTTATATGATTGGTTCTTTTGGGCCAAAAATTTAGGAACCATAACACTGCAATTGAATTGGTTGAGGTCCTGATGTGTGTGTACTGAAAAATAATCTAACAACAATCACATTGGAAACTAAAAATGAATATGTATTTGCATTTGCATGTTATCTGGAAGCTCGGTTAAAATCGGTGGTGGAGATTTGGAAAAAGTTTAACTACAAAGAGAAAGAGTGTTGGAAAACTTTATTGAACAGATATTTTGAAGCATGGTGTGTGTGTGTGTGTGTGTGTGTGTGTGTGTGTGTGTGTGTAGTGCCTGTTATTGCTCACTAAATCCATTCTAAAAACATATCTGTGAGTATTGAGACTGATTTCATCCTCATTCGATCCACATTTCGGTTTACAGTACAGGAAGTACAACCATTTGAGTAATAATGCTACAAATCAACCAACTCCCCCCCCACCCAACTTCAATAAACAAAGTCAAATGAATTAAAATAATGTGATTTTCCAAAGTTACATAAAGATAAAATTAAAAAAAACATTAAATGTAGATAAGTTCACTTTCACCAGATTGTCAATGAAAAAGTTTTGATGATAAATCACAACGAACTTCACGATGCAGAGGCTTAATTCCAGTTTTCTCTGTTATATGGAGTGAATGCATTTGCAATAACATGAACTCTTGGAAAATCCAAGCCCTGTCGTTGTTGTTGTGGTTGCTGCTGCTGCCATGGTTGTTGTTGTTGCTGCTGTTGCTGCTGCCATGATTGTTGTTGTTGTTGTTGCTGCTGTTGCTGCTGCTGCTGCCATGATTGTTGTTGTTGTTGTTGTTGCTGCTGTTGCTGCTGCTGCTGCTGCCATGATTGTTGTTGTTGCTTTTCTTTTTGTGGTTGCTGCTGCCCTTGTTGCTGTAGCTCCCATTGTTGTGGTTGTTGTTCTAC
>VUQJ01001082.1:32333-45196 GCA_015108635.1 Andinoacara biseriatus
AAATTAATTTCTCAGATTCTTTTTTTTTTTTTTTTTTAAACAATTTTGAATACCACATTTTTGCACTTGTGTTTGTGACACAAAATGCTGAGTCAGGGAATCAGGACAGCTGTAGCTCAGTTGCTAGACTTGAAAGGTTGGTAGCTTGTGCAGTCTCTCTCGTTGTGTATTTATCTTGGGGAAGAAATTAAGTTGCTTTAAAGAAAAGCCAAGATAATGTACTGTATATAATGCAATGTATGTGGTGTGGGTTTTTAAAGGCACTTAGTGTTTGAAATAAAAGTTTTACTTCTACCTGCAAGTTGTTATGAGTACAGATGCTCTTTCAGTTTTTATAAAATAAGCCGATAAATAGGCTCACATCTATTGAATCTTAAGTTAATTGAATTTTAATTTGCTTTTCCCCCAAAAATGCTTTCCACCGACAGAAGTTAATAAATTTCAATTCACACGAGAAATACAAACACTTCAGTTAACACAGTCTCTCATCGGATTTTACTCGCAGCACTGTTGCTAAATGGTTTTAAGTTTTAATGAATGCTTTTTTGGTCACTGCTCACATTCGTGTGTATAAAAGGAGAGTGAAGCCAGCCCTTTTAAATTGCTAGCTGTTTGTGTTTATGATTTTTGTTCAAATCAAGTCTTTCCGCAAACCTTTATCCAGGCAACATTCATGGTTCGTCTGCCACCTCTCAGTCTGGCTGTTTTCCATCTGTATGACTCTCCGGACTCACCCATGACACTACGCTCGGACACCCTGCTCAGGCTGTCTGGTCGGAGTGTCGTCACCCGGGCTGTGGACCCGCTTCCTGTCCGCTCTCAGCAAGCTGACTCTCAGACCTTCTACATCAGCAGTCAGTCTCTGACGCTAGGCTTCTCTGGAACCTCTGGCCTGCTGGAGGTTTGTATTTCATCTCCTCTTCTGTTGACTTTGTATCTGTTAAAGATTTACTGATCTGTTTCATCTTTGATCTGCTGGAGGAAAAGGCCATGCGCTTGATTTGTAAACAAATCCCTCCTGTTTGATCAAAGTGAGCATGGCATGTCTTCTTGTTACTGAGGCGAGCTTTAATCTCTTCTCTAATTGTTTTTTTTTTTTTCTTTCTCTTGCACTCTCGCTGTTTTCATCTGCAGAGTATCAAACGTAAGGACGATCCTCAGGAAGTGAAGGTTCAGATGCAGTTTGTGGTGTACGGCACTCGTCCCTCTAAAGACAAAAGTGGCGCTTATCTCTTTCTGCCGGATGGAAAAGCAAAGGTATTCACTTGATACTGTCACATGCTTACTTGTCTCTCTAAAGGCTTTGATCGAGACTCCCTTGTGTATCCTGTCACTGTGTCGTCCCAGGGAGCTCGGGGCAGGAATTCAGGCAGACTGGGTGCTGCTTCATTTTTCTCTTGATTTAAAGACAAAAAAAATATGAGAGCTTAGTTGCTGTACTGTATCTGCAACCCCAATTCTGAAAAAGTTGAGACACTATGGAAAATGTAGGATTTGCAATGATTTGTAAGGCTCATAAACCCAGATTTTATTCACAATAAAACATAGTTTGATATGCTTTCTGAGACCTTTTACTAGTTCATAAAAAATATTGGCTCATTGTGAATTTAAGGGCAGCAATTTATGCAGCATCCCCTCTGTAAACGGATCAGCTACTGGACTTTTGGGAGAGGAATTTTGTCCCTTTCTTGTTGGATTCTGGCAGCCTTAACTGTCCTGCGCCTTCTTTATCATATTTTTTTTGTTGTTGTTGTTTGATGACGCACAAACAGTTTTCCACTTTGCCTCAGTCCATTTTAAACAAGCTTTGGCCCAGAGAAGATGCCATTGTTTCCTGATCATGTTTACACATGGCTTCTTCTTCACATGATAGAGATTTCAGCTGCATTTGTGGATGACATGCTGAACTGTGTTCACAGATGGTGTTCCTGAGTCCGTGCAGTGATTTCAGACAGAGTCATGTCTGTTTTATTGGACAGTTGCCTGAGGGTTCAAAGATCACATGCATCCAATATGAATTCTTGGCCCTGTCCTTTGTACACAGAGATTTCTCCTGCTTCTCAGAATCTTTTGATGATATTATGTATTATGTAAGTCTTCACAATTTTATGTTGAGGAACATTATTCTGAAATCGTTCTGCAGTTTGTAAACAGATTGGTGAACCTCTGCCCAGCTTTACTTCTGAGAAACTCTCTCTCTCCCTAAGATGCTCTTTAACCCAATTAGTTGCAAAATGTGCCTCCAGCTTTTTATTTTTAGTACCACAAACTTTTTTTGAGATGTGTTGATGCCATCCAGACGAGCTAATATTCTTCAGGAAATCGTAAAATTTCTCAGTTTGAACATTTGGAATGTTTTCTATGTTCTATTGTGAATAAAAAATATTGGTTTATGACATTTACAAATCATTGCATTCTGGTTTTATTTAGAATTTACAGAGTGTTGTTGTTCCTCTTTATCTACTCATGATTCCACTCTCTCTCCTTCCTTTTACTTTCCTTTCAGCCTTACCACCAGAAAGAGCCACCTGTGGTGCGAGTTGTTGAGGGGCCTCTTTTCTCTGAGGTGGTGGCGCACTACCAGCACTTTCAACAAACCATCCGCATCCACAATGTGCCAGGTAGTAACTACTCAAAACTGCTCAGTGGAATCAGCTCAAATTGGCTTAGCCCAAGCTTTTTATGTTTAAAGACAGCAGATGGTAGAATACAACGAGCCAATATGTTTACGAAAAAGACAATTTAGAATTTAATGAGTCTGCTGACTTTCTGGGTTTTTTTTGTTGTTGTTGTTTTTGTTTTTTTTAACCTTGAGAAGGCAGATATGATCCTGTTTTTAGTGCACAGTTCCATCTTTCCTTGTAGAATCCTCTTTGTTTTGTGTTTTCAGGGGTGGATGGTTTATCGGTAGACATCACCACCATGGTGGACATCAGAGATCAGACCAACAAGGAATTGGCCATGCGACTGGTGACCGACATCCAGAGTGGAGACGTCTTCTATACAGACCTCAATGGCTTCCAGGTCAGCGGCGTCACGGGCAAAGGAGAACAACAGCTTGTATTTCTTCACATGTCAGGATGTGACATTTTTTGTCTGGAATATTGTGCCTGTTTATTTGTAGATGCAGCCTCGTCGACACTACCTGAAGCTGCCCTTGCAGGCCAATTTCTATCCCATGCCCAGCCAGGCGTACATCCAGGACAGCCATCACCGCCTCACGCTGCACACAGCTCAGGCTCTGGGTGTCACCAGTCTGGAGAGTGGTCTGTATCCTGTTCCATTTTATTCATTAATTTGCCATTTTTCTTCACTGAATCTTTTAATGGAAGTAATCTTTGAAATGTGTGGTATTTTTCTTTGTTTGCTGTGCATTAGGACTGAATCACTTACTTCTCCCTCTTCTCCCTTAAGAGGTTCTCAGAGAGCGAAACAGTTTAAAGCCGCATGTTTGTGTGCCGAGCTAATCCTTTTATTATCATTAGTAATGTTTCTAAATGACGAATAGCTCAGAGAGTTTCCATCTATTGACTCAAGTCTGAATGTTCAATACGTGGGCTTTGCATTCAAGCTGTCGCCCCTGGTCCGCTCTCCCTTCAGGCCAGCTTGAAGTGATTATGGACCGACGACTGATGCAGGATGATAACCGTGGGCTGGGTCAGGGCTTGAAAGACAACAAGAAGACAGCCAATCGTTTCCGGCTGCTGCTGGAAAGGAGATCCGCCGGTAACAAGGTCAGTAGGTGGTCTTTCCAGCATATCGCAGCTGGCTGATGGAGTTGAAAGAGTGCGCAAGGTTGTTGAACGCAATACGAGATTTGTTCTTCTTTCTGTTTTATCTGTTAACACCTTTCTTCATATCATTTTCCAGTGCTCATTACCAGCCCATCTGTCTTTTTGCTATCCACTCCACTCTCTAATTTTGTTTCCCTTCTCTTTTTTTTCCCCCCTCACTCCATTACCTTCAGCGTGATGGCTTCTTTGCCAAACTCTCATCCTTGTTTCGTTTTTTTCTCTCTCCACTATTGAGTGAGCGAGTTCAAGAGGTAAAGCTTTAGTTCATAGCTCATAGCTCCAGGTTTGTTTGTTTTTGGGTTTTTTTGCTTCCCTCCACCTCATAGTTTTAGCCAAACCAGTTCATCTTTATGACTGTCCCACTGAAAGAAACAAATGACACCATTTATCAAGTAAATGAATGCACATTGGCAGAGAATTGAAGGCATTGGTTGCAGTTTTAGCATGAATGAAGTGATGTTGACATTGTGGTGTTGCACGTAATTTAAACGTGCACATCATAATGCTGTGATTCGCTCAGTGACTCTCTGGTCTAGAATTAGAAATATACCTCCTGCTCTGACAGAGTAATTAGAGCCCGTCCCTCATGTAGCGGCACAAGAACATCTCTAGAGGTGACTTAAGATGCTGTGGTAGTTACGCGGTGGTTTAACACAATCATATTAAATCTGTCTTTGCCCTCCTCCAGATGACTGACAGTGCGGCAGTCAGCTTCCCATCGGTACTCAGTCACGTGACCAATGCCATCTTGAACCACGAGGTCTTGGCGCTGCCTGTTCTGCCCAAAAGACGCGGCATCCCTCCTCTGCAAACCTTTGCCCCTCTCAAGTCCATTCTCCCCTGCGACTTCCACCTGCTGAACCTGCGCAGCATCCAGAACCAGGTAACAAGACAAAAAAAAAAAGACTTCAAACCCCACAAGACATGTCAGAACTTTATTTGAGAAATTTCATGTCGATTGTTTTTTTTTTTTTTTTTTTATTTATATTAGCAGCAGGACCCCCAATCTCCATCTCCACACACAGCTTTGATTCTTCACCGCATCGCGCTGGACTGCAACTTTGAGGCTCAGAACCTCGGCTTCAACTGCACCACCACACAGGGACAGGTCAGGGTAGAAACTCACATGAAGGAAAATATTAAACTACCCACCATTTTTTTGCATGACAGGAGATTTATGTTGTGCCATTTTTCAGTTCAGCTATGTGGTTATTTCTGTCATAGTGCTTTATTATCCTTCCCAGTGAAAGTTAAAAAGAAGTCATTTTGACTCGACAGCCAAAACATCTGTTGATTAAAATAGTCCTTACATGAGAATTCACGTTGATTGTGAGGACACTGACTACGATGAAATGATTTATTACCAGCGGTGCCTTTTACTCCTGATAATAAGTCAATTTTGTTGATGAGCCCTTTGTAATTTTACTGGAGTGTATTTTTAGGTTAATTTTGTGCTGTGTTGCTTTCACTTAAAATAAGTCTCCTGTTGTCTTTTAAAGTTCTATTGCTTTTTCTTTCTGTGCAGCTGAATGTGTCAGCTCTGTTCAAGAACCTGGACCTGCAGCTGTTTCAGCCCATGTCTCTGACCCTGATGCATCCTGGCACGCCTCTGGCCAACAACTCCACCATCACCTTGGATCCCATGGAGATCTCTGCCTTCAAGCTCAAACTGCGCTAAGAACAGTGTGGACTAAAAGAAACCCTCCCAGACTCCTTAGACCAACAACCAGACCTACGCCGGGCGCAGGCTGGCAACAGAGGGGTCTGGGACTCTCCGTTTTGTTAAGCAGAACCACAAACATTACAGCTCGGAGAGGCAGGGTCCACTGTAACAGGACTGACTGCACAGCAGGGGGCAGGCGATAGCCATTACTGTGGACGGCTCAAAGAGCAGCAGAACCCGGGTGAATTTCCAGCTGTTCCAAAACAACAAAGACTGCCAGAATCTCTCTTCAGATCCAACCGGGTGTCTGTTTGTCTCTGCGATCGAAAAGTGAAGGGTTCTCCTTTGCGAGGAATCGTTTCTTTTACTATCTCCGCTCCATCCTGCACTGAACTACTGAATGTAAATATCCCAAAATGACAAGAAGAGCCCGGGACAGGTTCCACATCAGAGTGCAATTTACAAAGCTTTATTTAGTTAATGGGTTTAATTTTTTTTTTTTTTTTAATGTAAGCAGTGAAGAAGAAGCAGATCACAGCTTTTTGTTTTGTACCCTAATAAGGTTGACTGCCATGTTTTGGTTTTTTTCCCCCCTATTGGCACACTTAAATGCAGCAAAGAGAATGTGCAGTCTCTCTTTTTTTTTTATCTCAACTCACCAGAAGACATAAGCTGCGAATCCTTAAGCTGTCTGATTCCCACTTTGGTCACTATGTGATAACCGCGTGATCATTAATCATACTGGGCGACTGTTTACCTGTCCATTGTTTCCCCTTGTAGATAGGAGACTTTCTTTTTCTCTTCCTGAGCTTCCTCTTCGCTGATGAAAAATGTGTGGAAAGACTGTGAATTTCAAGCTCCTGTTGGTCATTCCTGTGCTCGTACTTCATTGTTGAGAGTTTGGGCTTTATGTACCATACTGTATGCAGTAGAAGATTAGACAAAGACTATACCTCATATATACCATGCAGCAGATATATTGGGGTGTGTGTGTGTGTCTGTGGAGTATTTTTTTTGTGAATATATGGCTGGGGGGGGGGGGGCTGTTTTTTGGTAGCATATTGAGGTTACAGTGTACACTTTCAGGGACCATCCATTATAATGTTGGTTATCATTGATTAATGTGGGTTTCTGTTAAGCAGTGCCTCGTTTCACAGAAGGAAAAAGAGTTCACATTGTCAAAAATTAGAGGAAATTAAGTGGTCAGTTCATTCAGATTATGAAAGCAAATACATTTTCTACTAGTAGCGATGCGCAAACGCTTGAAGGATTTTTTCTTTTTTTTGATTTGCACATTATATGAGGAAAAAATAAAACTCTAAATGATCAATCAGCTGAGGCTTTGGGGGTTTAATCATATGTGGCCATGTAGGTTGTTTTGAGAAATCTGTTCAGGGTTTCCATTAAGTTACTTTAATTACGGCAAAGCTGCAAAACGATCATCACCACTTCCAGAGCCCAAGGTGACTCCTTTTTATTGCGCTTTTGTTTTGTGCAACGCTCTGTTCGAATTCCCAGAAATATTACATTTATAATGACTTTTAAGTGGACTGTAGCAGAGGGTGACATTTAAAAAGCCAAGAAGAAAGAATACTTTGGATTTTTGCCTAATCAAGGATGGCACAGTGACAAAACCATTACGCCAAAATGTCTCCGATTTCTGTCACATCAGCCCATTACAGACATCATGATTTGATTTTCTTTTTTAAATTTTTTTGGTGACTGCTGCTTTAAAGTTGATGCTGCAGAAACAAAAGGGTGCGGTTTATTTATAATACGAATGTAGGAACTTATCAGCTGCACAACATTCAAACTTTATCGTGAATAGAGGTTTGGGAGCATCTCCGAATATAAAATTCTGTTTTAGGGGGAAGATATTTGCTTTGTGTTTGTTATGATTATGCAGGCTGGTTTCTTTCGCTGCACCATTTCCTGCTCGCAGATAAACAAGTAAGTTTATCTGTTGTCGGTATAGTGACTACAAAACGGCAAGCTATAAACATGTAGCATATGTTGTGTTGAAATGGGGCTGGGAGCAGAATTTCATTGACATTTAAGAGCGATGTCTCCAAAGCTCGACTCTTAATGCAAACACTGCCTGCATGGCTGCATTCTTCTGAAGTCCAGTTATGCTTCCGGTCCACCCCAAACAAACAATCAAAAAAAAAAGAACATCAAGTCAGTTTCTTCAAATGAGCTGCACTTCTTTGTATTTCATCTCCACAGTGCTTCTTACCCCGCGGCTGTCTCCAGGCGCTCAGGCTTTCCTGCCCTTATCTGCTCTTTTACAGCATCCGCGGATGATGTTGTCGTCTGCATCCAAAGCTGAGGACGGCCATCTCATAGGCCACCTGTGTCACGCTTCGCGGCCGCCTCACCCTGTCACGTCACTTTAACCTGCCTCCGTATTCATTTTCCACTGGAGGAGGTCTGCTGCTTTTTTTTTGTTGCTCTCCTCTGACCTGACGTCTGGCCTGCCACAGTTCAATACTTCCTGCTTTGCCTCTCACTGCGAGCTCCACAGAAGCCCCCCCAGCTGTGGTTAACATTTCTGTCAGAGCAGATTTCGCTTCATCTTGCATTGCACTTTCTCCCTGTGTCTTATAACCTTGTCATAAACTCCTCTCCCGCTGTTTCGGTGTGTGTCTGACGCTCTGTGTGAACGCATTACTCTTTCTTTGTTTTTCTTAAGCGTGAAGCACCTTGTAGCGCTGTTTTTGTTTGTTCAGAGGTAATATATGAAAGTCGCTTCTTGCAATTGTTATTCACAGGGGATTAACACAAAGAGATGGAGCGTGAATAAAGATCAAAACACAGAGTTAGCCTTTTGCAAAAGTCTCTTTAGTTTCATTTGTTTTTTTTCCATTTAATGTGTTAATTAATATCTGCTTAATTAACATGGCGTTTTAAACAGATTAAGCGATGATCAATAGGGGGCAACATTGAGTCGGTGTACGTGGTACAATCCGTGGATGCTGTCAGTCAGATAAGTGTACGTAGCGTCATATCAGCCCTGTTAGACTGTCCAATGCTTCACTTGTCAGCAGTCGGTCTCCCGCTCGGCATGTCTGTCAAGGCGAGCATTAAAGTTCACACTTCACCTCACATGTAGTTAAAAGCAGCAGGAAGTTTTCCCATGTTTACCACTTTGAGGTGAAAGTGTTGAAGGCGCGGGTGACAGCAGCGAGCAGGAGTGGAACATGAAATGCTTCTTTGCTGCTGTTGCTACATAACAATGGATCAGGGATCCTGAAAGATGGTTCTGACTCGGCTCGTGCGTCTCCTCCCATGGAGGCAGATATGACGGTCGACTTTATGATGTTCAGCACAGAGAACATGTGACCTGCTGGAATAATGAGACTCGAAGTTCTGAGTCCGGAGGATTTCTAATGTGAAATCAACTAATGAGGAGCAGATTCGTTAGTGCCGCTTTAATTAATGGAATGTGTATTGTTGCCAAGTCTAGTTAGTAGACAGCATTGTCGCAGTACATGGCAGCTAATTACTACAAGCTAAAGGGCACGGGGGAGGGGAGGCAGAGAAACAAAATACCCTCTCATACAAACATGTAATGGCGCTGTGACTGGTGGAGATAAAAGGCTTTCAAATGCAGCCACTTTTTCAAAAATGCACTGAACAATTTGCGCACACACACCGATTGCTTTGGATTTAAAATGCAAAGCGTGACACACGCAGGGAGTACTGAAATTGTGCAGCGACTTCTCCCGGCAGATCTAATTATGGGCCACAGAATGAATGTACCTTCACCCATGAACCCAGTTACCTGCACCTCTGTAGATGAGGGAGAGCTGCTAATGAACAAAGCTGCTGCTACCGGCCGGCGCTGTTTTCCCGCATGCATACAAACCTCCATTTATATTAATTTAAACTTTAAGGGGCCACCACGCTGGAGACCGAGGGAACAGTTTTTGAAGGCGTTTTTGGCAGCTTCGCTCACTGCTGCAACTGCATGGCAGGAAGAGAGAATGCTGGCACTTTATTAAAGCTCAACGCCAGGAGTGAAGGAAACAGTTGCAACACTGATGTATGGCCATGAAGAAGCGAGCAACCATCTGCTCTCTCGTGGGGTGGGGGGGTTTTGTGTCAGAGGCTGAATTTAAGATGCATTAAAAAATATATAAAAGTTTTCAACCCTGGCAGTAAAAAAACAAACAAAAAACCCACAGACCTGCTTTACAACAGCCAAAGTCTTTTTTTATTCCAGCATTGAAATTGATCTCAACAGGACTAACATCCGTTAAATAATTTAAAAAAAGGATTAAGAAAAACAAACAGAGAAAATGGAGTCATTATTTTTTTAAATCTCTAGCCTTTAGATCCAGAGACTTTGATTTGGCCACAAAGTCGCATCTCTACATCACTATAGAGGGAATATAAAGCATGAATTTGTCCTTTTATGTTTGGTGCTCAAAGTGAAAAGGGAGGGAGCTTCACTTTTGATGAAGATGTTCTGGAAGAGAAGCCCCGAAAATCAATATAAAGCACACTCCGTGGGGAAAATGAAGAGAGAATTATCTTATTTCTCACCCGCAGCAACCAAATGGTACAATGTTTCACAAGGTCAGCCAAGCAGTTTTTGGCCTGAGTGGTTAATGTCATTAAAAAACAGTGTTGCTTCACTTCGAGTCGGCACGTTTTTTTGCGTGACTGATGTACTATCTGATGTGTCTGCGCTGCAGTGGAAATTCCCACTGAGGCTTGATTGAAAACAGAGCATTCTACAGTTTGCTGCTTATCAAACAACCTGCGGGGATGTTTTATTATGCTGTCCCAGTGTGCCGCAGAAATTCTCAATTTAAAGTTTTCTTAGTATTAATGGAGAGCAAGTCAACTTCACAACCCTTGGCCCGCAATCTGTCAGGATTCTGATGAAAGATAACAACAGTAATATATTAGAACTCCACCTGAACTAAAGACCAGGTGTTTGTATTAGAGACTAATCAGATATGCATTAGATAAAGTAACAGAGTAAAGGGGCACTCCATACACTGCTTGGCACACAGTGTATTTGTGGATGAGCTTCGCTAAGTTTGATTAAATAAACCCCTGTGATGGCATCAGCATAGTTCTGACTAGTTAATATGACAGGAGGTGCTTTTTTCTTTTCCTCCCAGGAATTGTGCATTACAAAGAGTAGAGTTTGAAATTTTTGGGCATTTAGCAGGCAGGGGGCCTCTAGGATTAATTGTTTTTGGGGTTTGACCCACAGATGCAATCAAGTTTGCAATTTTATCTATAAAAAGCATAAACCATACCCGATTTGAATTTGAGCAATCTCCACTTCAAAGTCATCTTCTCATGTACCCGTGGACTGCTCCCAGCACACCTGCTACTTTTAAATGGCTCCCTGGCACTCCCCTTTTCATCATATGTGCATGTGCAGATTCACCATGGACCTCAAAAGTGTGCAGAGAGTGACCAACTCCTCTGTCAAACTGATCAGGCTTTCATGCAGAGGATCATTGCTGGTGTTGACAGCTGGGTCTGCGGCTACAACCCACACACCAAATAGCAGATTTCGGTGGAAGAGCCCATTTTCAAAAGACCAAAGGTGGAGCATTAGACCAGGAGCACGCTCACCGTTTTGTCAACTTTCAATGGTGTTGTGCACTGTGATTTTGTCACCCAGGGTCAGACTGTCAGTGTGAGGTTTTGCTCCAATGTCCTGAGGCATCTGAAAGAGAATCACCTAATCTTCATTGTTTGCCTTTGTGCATTTTGAGCACACAACAATTTTGAGTTCATTTTCTTCCCCAAAATGAAACTTTTAATTAAAGCGTTTTATATAAGTGGAGGAGAGCAGTAACCATCGCCGACGCACAGGTGGTCAGAAAGAGAAATTTAGTGGGTGATCAAAAATAGCAGCCATGCTGAAAGCCTCACATTGTCACCAAATTTAAATCAGGTTTTTTTTTTTTTTTAATTCTTATAGATCTTACAGATCTTCATGCTCATGCCTCCTATCTGGAAGTAAAACTCAGGAAATCTTGGTGTCGGCTGCCTAACATTAGACTATTTTTTGTCTCTGTCTTCTGTTGTTAAGTATCCAAGTTTTATGAGCGTGGCAGTACTAATTTCCTGGAATGCACTTTTAATAAGTTGGACAAAATATTTCCAAAGTAAAAAAATAAGTAAATTAGTTGCATAACACCTTTGAATATGGCAAAATTTATAATAAATACAACCGGCAGCAAAGTATTAATCAAATGAAAGATACAATAATGTAAATAAATACATGAAACAAAATATTGGCTCTTTAATGCATTTGGATGGGGTGCTGATGGGACTGTAAGGCCTGCACTTTGTGTTTTTCTGAGCCTGTGCGGTTCTGCTTCACAAATCAGCTCCATACAGTCAGATCTGTTGTTGTGGCAGACAGCAAAACAGCAGATGCAGCTTCAGCTAGATCGAGCTTTGCGTCTTAATAAAAGCTGTTCTCTCGCTGTGACCGTCCACTTCCTCGCTGTCTGATTCAGACTCATAGGCAATCGTGTCCTCATCCGCCCACACAGTGGGGATTCCCTTGTAGCATATCCTTGCCTTTCTCTCCTGTCCCTGCCGGAAGCCAAAACCAAAGCCCACCCGCACCCCCTTCGTCTCTGAATACCCTGAGGGCAATTTGGTCCTCCAAGCAGACACGCCACCTGAGCGTAACTGCAGCAAGAAGAAGACCCCGACGAAGGCAGCCAGGATGAAGGCACAGCTGAGAAGGGCCACAATGGCAGGGAGCTGAGTGGACGGAGCTACAATGAGCCCTGGGGGCTCCTCAGCTTGTATGCTGTTGTGATCGGCTGCTGCTGGAATCGCCCCCCCAGACTGGGCTCCATCACCCTGTAGTCCTCCAGTTAGAGGGCATTTTCGCTGGACTTGGTTCTGGTGCAGGCAGGAGGTGAAGACCAGATGGCTGTGAGGCGGGCAGGACAGGCAGTCTGCAGGCCCGGTGCCAGAGCAAGTGAGACAGGCAGGATTGCACGGCAGGCAGGCCTGAACAGAGGACAAGTCCACCCAGTTCTCGAGAGAGAGATTGAGGAGCTGCTGCCCTGACGTGAAGCCCGGCGGACACAACTTCACACAACCCTGCAGGAAGAGGGAGAAGCCAGGGCTGCACTCTGGATGGAGAGGGGCAGATTAATGAGTTAAGGGGTGGTTTAGTCTCATGAACACAATGAATATAATTACACTGTAAACACTACACTGCAACTGTGTACACGGCAATTAATTATACTGTATGTAATTAATTGCACCTAAAATGCTCTTGAATAATGAGATAAAGATTTGGTCTTAAAGCGTCACTAATTTTCTACCCTATGACAGCTAGTTTGTAAACGAAAGGCCACCAACAGTGAAAAAAAAAAAAAAAAAAAAAGTTGTTTTTTTTTTCATTA
>VUQJ01001090.1:8631-19121 GCA_015108635.1 Andinoacara biseriatus
TCTGTTCAGCCTTGCCCCCACCTGTTGCCTGTTCCCTAATTCCTCTGTGTGTATTTAAGTGCCCAGTCTGTGTTTAGGCCTTGTCGCATCGTCTTCAGTATTTTCCTCCCGCTGTGTGCTCCTGACTCCTGCTTTTGTTCCTGTTCTGTCTTGCAGCAATAAAACTGTTTATGTTCACGTCCGTGCCCAGTGTCCTACATTGAGGTCCTCATTCCTGCCTGCCACACAGCCGATGCATGACAGTATGTTTCTATATTTCAAACTGCACATAAAAACAGGTGGCTTATTTATACAGTCATGAAGAAGGGTCTGCGTTACAGAAAAACTTTATTTCCTTTAAGGTACCTAGTTGCAGAGAATATTGGAAACCCCAAAGAATGACTGCAGAATTATTCTTGCATTGCAGTGACTGGTGCCTGTGGACAACCCAAGTTTCAATCCACTTGGAAATAAAGCAACTGTCACAAAAAAGAGGGTATCAACTATCTGTGACATAAAGCGTTGTATTTGTAAGTTTATAAGTCTAATCAAAAATGCAAATACCAGAGTGGGTGGTCCATGGGTGTTTAGTGGCCATACAATATTTAAGAAAAACAAGATGTATGTTGTCACTGATCTTAGTTCTATAAATGCATCTTGAACTGGGGCAGGGGAAACTAGAAGGGCACTCACTAGAGTACATACCTCGCCCACCCTAAATTTTCTATGTGCCAATACTACACTATAATAGATACTACCAAATGCTGTCATACCGAATTATAAATAATTTTGAGCATTCTGGATCATTAGATCAGGAATCGCCCTTCAATCATGAGCAAATTTTGCTATATGACAGGTTAGATGAACATTGTCCCAATCTCACAGTGGATCCAGATCGTGATCCAGATCACCACGAAAATTTAAAAATTGTTTATTGTGCCACCAACAAAAACTCCACAAATTTTCATCAAAATCCGTTCATAATTTTTTCAAGTTATCCTGCTAACAAACAAACACGGACAAAAGCGACCAAAAACATAACCTTCCTACGCCTATCGATGGGCGTGTTATTGATATGTTGTTTAAGGAAAAACAGTTCCCTTTATTATATGCAAGTGATTAGCAGTAACTTCTTTAAGTAATGAAATGGTTTCTCAGTTTCAGTGCTTTACTGATGTATATGCATGCCAGATGAGTCTTTAAAATTAACTAGGACAGGGGAAAGAATATTATACGGCCAACTGGGGCACAGTTTCATTATTATTGGAAAACATGTCTTTACTTATAATCAGTCAGATCTTAAAATAGCAACCTCTTTCCCCATTGAGTGCATTATTTCAAATCCGCATGCAGAGACATGCCAAAAATATATTCAATTATATATTATATATTTATTATTTACACACTTGAATAGCACAATATAATGAGCGACATGAGATGTTTGCATGAAAGAAGAGAAAGATGGAAGTGATGAAAGGGTGAAATGCAGAGAATTAAAATGAAACTGAAATTTAAATGAATGTGTTTTAAACAGATTGGACATTTGGATGCTAGGAAACTAGAATATAAACAGATATTTTATTATGAAAAATGTATAAGAATATGGTGAATAATAATAAAAACTACAAATTTGTCTTTTGTGGAGCTGAATTGTTTTGCTTTGCACAAAGATTTTTTACGTTATGGATCTGAAGCAGTTTGATATTTATTTATGTATCTATGTATGTCATGGTTGTTGAGATGAAGCAGTTCTTGCACATCTGTGATGTCAAATGCTTCACCAATCCTGGGTCTTCTGTTTCTTTGACTGTGATTTGGCCTGATCAAACAAACTTTTGCTGCCTTTAGTAGAGCGTCTGAAAATAAAAATATCAATAAAAACATGTTGATGGTTCAGTGTAATACTGACAAACCATAAATAAAATAACATACATTTTTCTGACTACATGCATAAGTTACGACCAGAAAAGTTAGTTGTCTATTAAGACTAGATCCTTGCTAACATTTTAAAAGCACAGTATCTCATTAAAATAAGTATTTCAAATAGTTTATTGACTGGTATTGGTGAAGAACTGCCTTGAAAATACAAAGTGTATCTGACACATTCAGATAACTAAAGTTCTGACTTTTTTCATTCTTTTTTTTTGAATCAAATGATTACACAGTCAAATGACTACAGCCAGTAGATATATTGTAATTTTTGAGATGGGGAAAACATAAAAATACTAATTTACCTTTAGTAATAACAGAAGATTCAATGTTTTTTCTCATTGCTACTCAAAAATGCTTCAAGGAAGAAAGTTTTGCACAGCATTTTCCAAGCGACCTTTTCAGTCTATATTCTGAAAACTGTTAAACTGAGCACCCACTTTCTAAATCACATCACATAAAAGATTTTATGCAAGCTGCATCTTGTTGAATCGTTCAACCATAATAATACATTACCATGCAACCGTCTACACAAAACATACCTAATAATGACTACTGGTTAAATAAATCCAATTACTTCAATGCATTTGCGATGCAATTTTTTGTAATGCACTTAATTAACTAAATTAAGCTGCAGCCACAATCCTGGCTCAAATGTGGCATCTGGGATATGACGCTGTTTACTGTAGCAGACACTGAAACATCACTTTCATAAAGCACTGTGCTGCAATGTGGCTGCACTCAGTCTGGACACATCACACTAAAAGAATACTAGTGTTTAATGAGTGGTGATCACCAATTAGGGAGCCTTTCTGTACACAGAGGCAACATTGTGACATGTGCATGTTAAGGTTTGACAAATGAAGCATTCGCCCTCTTCCGGAGCTAGAGTTGATGCGCAAATGACTTGATAATGCCCACGAGGTATCACTTGTGTCGTCCCATTAGAACGTAATGATGCAAGAATTAGGAAAAAAGGGATGAGAGACAACTAAATCACCTCACCCCCCCCTTACATGTGTTCCACTAATTTCACCCCAGAATATGCAAAGACACAAGTTTTGGTGTAAAAGAAAACTCAACCTGTGAGCGTTAATAGCAACAAATGGACATTAGCTGTTGATTTTTACATAGGGAAATTTCAGAATTTATTTGTCTCTACCTTTTAAAACTGAAGCCTAATTTCTTCTTCTGCATTGGATCTATGGACTGCCTACACAATTGGCTGACACCATTGCCAACATTTATTGATGTGCATGGTGTTCCTGCACTGCTCTGCAATTTTGCTGCTGAAACACTAGTTGGTGGCTGAGAATGGAAGGAGAAGATTAAGTAGGCATAAATGTGTAGGAGGATACAATGATACCCAATGGACCATTCAAAGCTTTTGCAGGCTGTGTTGACATGACATATGGTTACATTTCTAGCAAGGTTCATGCCAAGTTACAGGGTAGGGTTTCAGCACGGTTTGCAGTCATGACGTACCTATGGATAAGAATTAGCGCAAATGTTTAAATCCCACTTCAGGCTCATTCCTGAATATGCATTAGTTAGTCATGGTTGTGTGATTACATCATGTAACAGAGTCTTGTTTTAGATAAATGTGACATTTTATATGATGCTTTTTGGTTTGTTTATTTTTTAAAAGCTCCTTGATTCATACAATTATAGAATATAGTTCTGGGCCCTTGAGTAAGACACTGAAACTCAAAATGCTTCAGTGGAGACCCCTTAGTAAGTACCTTCTTCATGAACTGCTTCAGCATGTTTTAAAATAACTCATTCCTTAATAAACTTGCTTAGTCAGAGATCACTGGCTACTGTAGCAAAACAAAATCTGGGTATTCCCATAGTCCTGATTTAGAGCCCCTCCCATTTGTGAGTCAGACTAGAGAAACCTCCAGAGAAAGGGGAGCACCTCAGCCACACCCACTCCCTATGCTCTGAGGCATTGCTACCCCAGGCCCAGCACTACTATCCAGGGACCTATTTTCCCCATTTTTCCTAATGCATCTGATCAGCAGAGCACTCTAAAACACTCCATTTCTCACAATCTCTACAATCTCTGTCACTCTCTTTTAATAAAAATGAGTGCCAGTTTGAGGCATGCTAACCTATTTCTCACAATAGTACAACTGCTCTACTCCTGATGAAAACTCAGCCATAATAATTTAAGGTTATTATATTGCAACCACTTACTACTACACACTGGTGTGTTGTTCAGTCCCTTAAGCTTTGGGGTAAGACTGAGAAATATTCTGCCCAAACCTTCAGAAGGGTTGCATATGAATGAGAGATGCTCATGTGTTACGTCATGTCTCCAGAATCATGATTATTATGGATTATGGTTGAGTGTGGATTAGTGCACATGTGGATGTGTGCATGCTTGTACGCATATGTGTGCATCCATGTATGCACATACATGTGCGCCCTGCATGCCTCCGTGCATGACTGCTTTTAAGCATACATTTGCTGCTGAGAGTAGAGCCAAGTACACCAGTGTGGGTCAGAGCGTGTGAGGGTGTGTGCATCCTCAAATCGTATTGCCCTCACGCCCATCCTCAGCTACATTCCGCCTCCCTTCTTCTAACCTGTGTAGTCTATTTCCCAACAGTGAAATATCTGCCCGCAGCCCTAGGAAATCAGCCAACATCACAACAGATTGTCTCGACTCATAAATCAAAATATTATCATTTCTTTGGCCGGCACGACGAGATCCAGTCCCATCGCGTTTGCTCAGTGTGAAACAACAGCATTGCTCACACGCGTTCCTGTTGTGCGTTGTGCAGAACAGCATGGGGAAAGGTGAGAATGAGAGCAATGGGATATTTGTAGAATCGACATTATGTCAGATTGGGTTTTTAGCGTAAACAAGACGATTAAATATCATTAACGCCTTACTTTTATTATTATTATTATTATTATTTCACCCCAGTCAAAGCAAGATGGTCCCGTCTATTCGTATAATTCTCAAATAACGTTTCATCAATCCACTGACAGGGCCACTGAAGGAGGGGAGGGAAGCAACAAGAAGATCCAGGATGAAGTCAAACAGTCAAGATTCCCACGCCATGCACACAAGTATCGAGCGCCCAACATTGTTGCGCCGCTGCACATACCTGGTTGTGTCAAATCCCCGTGCAGGACGCCAGCGGTAGTGAGCAAAACGAGCCGTGTGGAGCCGATTCCCCAGTTTCAGCGAATGGTCGGAGCTATGAGAGAGCAGCGATGCTGGGGAGGGGAGGGAGAAGAGAGAGTGGCTCGGTGCGCAGCTGCCTGCTAATACCAGAGCTCACAGCATCTCTCTGCGTCCGTCAGACACCACAGCCCAGTGTCGCGCCTCCGCGAAGAAACGCGCACACACCTCTCCTCCATGCCACCGACTGTACCCCCCTTTTCGCTCCTTAATACTGCTAGTCTTCCCAAGCTGCTGGTTTTTATTTGCTCCAGGAATGACACAGAAGCGCGCTCGTGCGCGCGCACACACACACACACACACACACACAATCGTGCTCGTAGACAGTTTCACTCCACGGGGTGTCTAGTCCAAAATGGGATGCAGGCGGGTGGTGGTGACGCTGATGGGGAGGCAGACAGCGCTGCTGCTGCTCCTGGCTGCCGAGACTGAAGCTCTGCTCCCCGGCTGGAGAATGCCCATCCCTACCTTATACAAAACTCACTCTCTCTCTCTTTCTCTCTCCCTCTCTCTTTGTGTGTGCGTGCTTGTGCTCACTGAGCCGGGCTGAGAGAATTAAGCCGACACACACATACCTCTAAGATACCTCTAAACACACACTCGGGCGTACAAGAGATGCCTTGAGTGTAATGGAAGCAAAAAGGAAAACAGAAAGCGGGTGTGTTTGTGTGATTCCTGGTTGCTATTGTATGATCACAATACTGAACAAAAAATACACATTTCGATGGAAACATCTGAATGACATAATATAATGAACTAAGAGGAACACAGATAAAGATTGGAAGCAATGTGATTGTAGGCTACAGGAGTACTGCTTTAATTTTTCGTCAGGTGCCGCGCGGGTGTAGTACGCGCACGCTTGTTTGTGCGCGGATGCACGGGTTTGTGGGCATGCTTGAGGGGCACAAGGAGCATACTTTCATCTTTTTCTTTCACACATACATTGATTAGGGCCAACCTCAAGTTCCAGAAGACCATTTCCATCACACACACGCACACACACACACACACAGAGAAAGAGAGAGAGCGAGAGAGAGAGAGACACTCACACATCATCTAATTGTATCTCTCAGTGGAAATGTCGTCATGCATGATTGCTCACAGCCGCTGCAGATTTGTCATAGCTTCTGTGGTGTATTAAAACACCGTCACCGTTGTGGAATGCACGTGGTACAATTTCACAACAGTGAGAAGGAATAGAAATGCAACTAAGCCGGCAAACAAAATGGTAGAGCAATTAAGACAAATGCTTTAATTTGTCCCTGTGTAGCATTTTGCTAATTGTGGCTTGAATTTGGTGTTGACAGGGACAAACTAAGACAGACACAGTGCAAGGAAAACATTGCAGGTAGCGTGCCACATGATATTCCACATCATTTCACCGACTCCCCTGCCTTGATGGTGATTAAGCATTCAAATAAAACCCATCTCTGCCTCTCATTTCACTGCGCTCCTCCCCACTGCGTGCATCCCTCTGTCAGTCTTGCTCTCCTCTCTCAGCTGAGATGTGTGTCATGCGCTCCTCCAGCAGCCACTAATTGTCTGGCCTTCTAGCGAAATCACATTCCTCTCTCTCTCTCTCTCTCTCTCTCTCTGTCACATGGGAGTGTGCTACAGGATGTATGGAGATGTGTGTGGTTGTGTGCGCAAGCGTGTGTGGGTTGGGCTGGTGTTTGGAGGAGAGCGAGAGTGCAGTCCCTCCTGCTGTGTATGGCTCTCACTCGCCTCCTGTCGGTGATGAAAACAACTGCAACCGGGAACCTCAGCTGTTTCTGAGCCAATCTGACCCAACGGATCCTCGCTAATTACTGCAGCGCATTTGTGTTCAGAGAAAGATAGCAGAGCAAATGCTGATTTATTTTAGCATTTGACATGGTTCGCTTAAAGTCTAATGTGATCTAATGCTCGAGTAAATGGACAAATTAGTTGTTTCTCTTTGTGATTCATTCATCTTTTACAGTTGCTTGCAGAGTTAATGTCATAGACTATATATTAAAGATGGAAAGTTGGAAAAGTGAAGAAGGTCGAAAATTCTTCAGTCAGGAGGTCACAGCACTTTGTGCTTTCACTCACTGATTAATTCTTATTTTCACTTTAGACATTAAACACTACTTGGTTAGGTTTAAGTACCATAAACACACTGTGTGGGCAACATTAACTCTGCATGTTGAAAAATTACACTTACCCACTGCATTTATACATGATGCCAAGGTGCCCTTTACAAGAATCTACACAGCCCTCTCACAGCTCAAAAATAAGGTCACATATGTTTGAATACTGTTTATAGACTATAGTTCAGTATTCAACACCGTCATTCCAAACAGACTGGTTGAAAAGATCTTCACCCTTGGACTAACCCCCTCCCCATGCCGCTGGATCCTGGACTTCCTTACAGACCAACCTCAGGCCATCAGAGTTGGTACCAGGACATCAGGCACAAAGACAGTGAGCACTGGGACCCCACGAGGCTGTGTGCTCAGTCCACTCCTGTACACCCTCTTCACCTACGACTGCATCCCCTCCCAGAGTAACACCCCCATCACTGAGTTCGCTGATGATACCACTGTCATCTGGCTGATTACTTGGGGAGAGGAAGCAGCTAACAGGGAAGAGGTGGCCCTGCTGGTGTCCTGGTGTCTGAAAAATAATCTCTCCTTAAATACGGAGAAGATTAAGGAGATGATTATTGACCTAAGAAAGAGGGGAGACCAGCATTTCCCATTATCCATTACATCAGTGAAGCTCTCATCTGGACCTATAGCACACTGCAGATCGTCAAGAAGGCTCAACAGAGACTCATCTTTTTAAGGAAGGAAATTTGGATTACCCTCCAAGCTCCTCGGCAACTTTTACAAATACATAGTGGAGTGCATCTTGACAATCTCCACAACAGTGTAGTATAGGAACTGCACTACTCAGGACAGGAAGGCTCTCCAGCCTGTCATCAAAGTGGCAAAATTTATCTGTGGAGCTGCCTTCCCATCACTACAGGACACTTAAAATACCCAGGTAATAAAAAGGGCACACGACATCATCAAGGACCGCACCCACCCACAGCACACACTGGTCACACTCCTGCCATCTGACAGATGTTACAGGAGTGTAAAAGCAAGAACAGCCACACTAAAAAATTTTCTATCCATGGGCCATCAGGCTGCTGAACCACTGACTGATTAACGAGCTGTGATCATCTGCCTTAATTCTCAACACCGACCTGTGCACTTGCAATTTTGCACACAATACAATAATACAATAATATAATATAATACAATCCTATATAAAAACACGTACATTCTGAATGTCTTACCAGTCTAATAGTATGCATAATTGCACTTTATATTCTGACCACACTCTACCCTTCATCTGTATTTATTGTTCTTGCTTTATTATTTATTTATTTATTTTCATATGCATATCATTTATTTATTTTAGTTTAACTTAGTTAATATTTAAATTGTGTATAGGGTACTCACAAAGTAAGAATTTCATTGCTCAGCATAACCACTCTGTTCTGCAGTATCTATATGACAATAAACACATTGATTCTTGCGGCCAGGCTAAATAGCTGACATTAAGGAAGCACAGCTGTATATCAGAATGCCATGCATCTCATAATTTGGTGTTCCTCAGACGTCAAATCTTGTCTCAGACTGCGTGCACGTACCATGCAGACCACAAAATCTGCAATTTTTATGCAGATGATACACAACTTTGCTGTTTTTCCACATGTAACTATACTGGATGTGAAAACTAAACTTTAACTGGATACAGACAAATAACTTGATTCATTCCTGCTTTTCTTGACTTTACAAACTCAGAAAAAGTCACCCATCACACCAGGAACACGTTACTTATCGTAACACGTTACAGATCTGACAGCCACAGGCACTGGTCAAAAACTCTCTGTTAGAGTATTTCGCAACCTATTTCTGGTCCTTGTTTGGGATGTTTATTCCCTTACGATGCAACAAGTATTCACCTGTAGCCCTGCAGTATTTCCCTGCATGCTTTACCCTGTCTTGTATAATAAATGATGCGCTTATGCACAACGAGGGCCTTTAAGCACCCCTTAATGTGATTTATACATTCAAAATGCGCTCAGAGGTATAAAATGGACTGCCTCCTCGACACTGGGAGGAGAGTGGGTTACTTAGAACCATTTGCTGTTTGAAGGTCAAGTGTGAATGCTAAAAGTTTTGCTCACCATCTTGGGCTTTGATTAAAGTCTCAGATTTTCCCAAAAATGTCATCTGATTGTGTCATATCCCGTTTACATACTTATAAACACAGAACAAAGAACTATACCTCAGGCATGCCTTGTCAGTGGATTTTTATTTGTGTGTTTTGCTTTGTTTTTATCATCTGCAGTACTAAGGGATACATAGCATAGAAGTTTAAGGTTTTATCTTAACCCAGGAGAATTAAAAAAAATATATAATGCAACTATGTCCCATGACAGACCTTTATCATCTGGAGTTAGAAACACAGGAAAGTTGGCACTAATGAGACAGGCAGATGGCCTTTATATAGCCCTTTGGTGGTGAAAATCTTTCTATTGAAGCATAAAGAGATAACCGTGGGCTGATGTAGTATTAAATCCACCACATGACCATGAGCTCGAAAGAAAATATCTTTTCATTTATGTTGAGAAAAGGGAGCACAATGAAGAAGTGTATTCGAATAACACAGCTGTCGACATACAGCTGGCATCAATTCACACTGCCTTCAGCACTACAGGAGAGGTTTAACATGTTCGTCACATTTTCACCTGGTGAACAGGATTAAGTTGAATATTGTCTACTGCAGAAAAATAAATAAGTGAACAAGGAAAGTGACTCATTCAAATGACCATTCGAGTGCCATTCTAGTGATGTTAAAAGTCTGAATAAAAAGTCACAACTGAAGCAACTCAACTATCACTGTTTCCCAACTTGTTAACAGTTTCAGAAGAAGGAAATTAGATTAAGATTTAGAAATCACTCAAGGATGTCAGTGAGTCTTTAATTTAACCCAGTGCTGCTTTGAACTAAATCTCTATCTTCGTAGGCTAACATACTCACAGTGGTATTTCTGGCAGGTTTTAATAGGTATTCATCTTTGTTTACCGTCTCACATTAGCACAGCAGCATGTAAATACTAAATAATTGGCACTAAAGTTGAGGCTGATGGAAGTAGTACTGGGCAAATTGCCATTTTGAATCTGTGCTTTTTCAGGACACTAAAATGTTTAATAGTTTACATTTTTGGAGTTTCCCCCAAGAGAACCTTGGTTATTGAACGGATTGAAATGCTTTGCGAGACAAGTTACAATAATATGTTCATGGAAGGATGCAAAAAAATGGTTCATATATATATATATATATATATATATATATATATATATATA
>VUQJ01001090.1:19141-33185 GCA_015108635.1 Andinoacara biseriatus
ATATATAAAAAAAAAAAAAAAAAAAAAATATATATATATATATATATATATATATATATATATATATATATATATATAAAATCTTCTGTCTATAATGAAGTTATCCCCAAAGCTTCATATGCAACAGATAATAGTGGTGCTTTATATCCAATCACTTTAGCATTTAATCATTACAGATTTGCTTCAATGTCAGAGGGTTTTTTCGTGGAATAACATATTCACTGTTTCATACTGTAAGTCAACAAACCTAAGAGAAAGGCTAAAAGTTTAGAAATGTAATGCAAGGATATGTCAGCACTGCATTGAAATCACTGAAGTAAGTGTCTGGGTCAAGATAAAGTAGCCTTTAGATTATGAAAAAAATATGTATAAATATACAGTTCTGTGTTATCTTTTTAATTTATATAATCCAGATTCAGACAAAATCAGTGGTTTCAAGGTTCACACAATGTTGTGAGCGATGCTATGGATCAATCAGAGGGTGCTTAAGTCCCTGGCAGTCCTCTCTTCAATTCAACCAACTGCTGCATTGCAGATAGAAATTCTCCTTCTGCCAGACACGCTTTTCACACAACAGGCACCAGCTAAACTCCTAAACACACTTGACTTCTCACTCTTTGGTAGATGTTTGATTTTCCAGACTCTGCTCTTTTTCAAATTGTAAAACACAGCAATCTAACTTACCATATAGTATCATATTTAGGAAGAATGTGCTGTATTACTTGAATCTATGGTCTGTATTTCTAAATTTATAACCACACTTAGTTAAATTGTGTACATTTTCTGTTTTCTCTTATTACAGTTTAATAACAACCATTGAAAGATTTGATGCTGCGCTCCCACTGTGTAGCTGCTTTTCAGGATCATGAAAATGATAAACTATAAGTAATTGGACTTTGTATTATATTTATTATTATTGATTTTAGATGTAGCATGTTATTTTTATTTTATTATTATTTTATTATTCCTTTTCTATGTCAACACATCCCTAAACTGCTTTTCCTGATAAAAGCTCTCTGGGGCTGCGGTAACAGCAAGAGCTGCTGAAATGAGGAAAAAGAGGAGATCACTGGGAAAACAGACAGAGCGAGAGATGGAGAGAGGAAGACAACAATAACAATATTTGAAAAACAGTATAGTATTGTAAAAACATTAAAAAAAAAAAAAGCCCTGGTAGCTTCATTTCCCATATAATCAAAGGTCCTTTAGAAGCTTTAAGGAAGTCAGATCCTCAAAACAAGTTGGCTAGAGCCCATCAAACATTTGAGCCCAGGGGTCTGTAATTTGATGATCTGGGCATGCTCTTGACTCAACTTCCTTGGCACCTTTGTCCTGTTTTATTAAGCTAAACACTGTATTTTCTGCTGTTGACAGGTGAACCAGGATGTTTACTGAGAACAAACCTTTCAACAGCGCACACAGTTCTCTAAAACCCTTTAAAACTTTTGGGACTGGAAAATTTCACTACTAAAATTGCAGTAGTTGCATTTGCCATTCAAACCATATTCTCATGGCAAAATTGTATCAAAATCTGCTCCCTCTAAAACCCCAACTACTGTTACTAGCTGTCAGTCTGGAATTGGATGTCATTTGTCAAATGAATGATTGTTATTCCAAGTTATTCTCTTGATTGTTACAATAACAAAACAATACAGAGTCCAGTGACTCTTCCATTAAGTGTGTTATTTAATGTATCTTACGAAATCAAGATGTTTAAGCTTCTTTCTGTCTGTTGAAGACAAAAAATAGGCACCAATAGAATGTTGGTAGGTTTTGCCTAGTCTTAAGATTTGTTCTAAGTTTAAGCTAATCAGCTGTTGGCATTGGCTTAATTTTGAATAAATGGAGAGAAGTGTTCTTGATCAACTCAGTTAACTTTAATTTAACACTAACTTTTTGTTCTTCTGACCCTCAGTCTCCTGCTTTTTCTCTGCAATCTCTCTGTCTTGACAGTGTGGCAACGTTGTGGTAGTGAAGACGTTATCATGTCCCAGATTTATTGTCCCTTTTGTGCCTGCTGCTCCCCTGGCCCGCAAAAGCGCAAATAGCTTCTGTGGCTGAAACAGTTTTGTGGTAATCAGTCCAAGAAACTTTGTCTTTTCTCCTAATTACAGAGCCTGAGCTGTATACCTAAGCCTTTTTTTCAGAACAAAGACCGGACGGACAGCAAGCAAAGTGTGAGCAGATATTTTCTGAATCTGAGAACGAGTGTACTGAATTGGAACATTTTACTTTACTTTTTAACTGAATTTGATGGCACGGCTCAGTGTGTGACTTGATTTGGCCTGATGTGCCATAATAAATGAGGACCTGTGAACTGGCCCCTTGGCTCAGGACAAGAACAAATAATTTGAGAACTTGTGGCCAGGAAGAGTGACCATAGCTCACCTCTGGGTATTGGTGCCACTGAATGATTCAGCCCCAGTAAGAAATAGGAGCTGCTTCTCTTGCTCTCGCTCTCTCTCTCTCTCTCTCTCACCCACCCACACACACACACACACACCAACACACACATGCGAAAAATAGAAGTTGCCCAGAGGTGACAACTTGTTGATTTGTATTAGTCTGCAGCTTTTCCTACTTGCAGCCGAGTCACGAAAGACAAACGCACACAATGGAGAGTTTCCCATGTGTAGACTTTACTTGCATTATTTGGTACCTCAATTTAGCTTTAATTTTTTTTTTTTTATCCAACTACGAATACAATCAAAAGACTAGTGGACAATCATCAAGTTTTATTTTTGAAGTACAGTTACCGCAAGCCAATTACATCTCGCCCCACCTGCCATGTGTTTCCTTACAAGTGGACCAGATCACTGTTTTACCAACCCTGATTATCATTTAGCTGCCTCTCCATTGAGTCTCTTGCTTTGCACACAAATATATTGACAGATGCAGAAGAACTGATGCCCCCCTCCCCTGCTCTGGAGGGGGAGGATCACTCTAACCAGACCCTGCAGCAGGTGAAGAGCTGGGTCATCTGCCACTACACCAAGACTACAGAGCAACATATTTGCACAGGGGTGTCTCACGCACATTTATTTAATACTTGATATAAGAATGTGAGCGTAAACAGAATCTTATTCTGTGACAAAAATGCAATATTGGCGCACATTTTGAACAAGAATATTATTAAAGATCAAATGTTTCAATCAAAACAACTGAACCGTTGAAAGAAAAGCATGAAACCAAGAATGAATTTCCACATAAATAAAAAACTTGACAGACACAGTCTCATGACAAAAGGTTAAGAAACACCATCAATCCTTTTTAATTCACAATGACTGAAGATTCATAAACCATTGGCAATAGACAAATACAAGGAGTGATCAAAAATTTCTCAGAACAGGTCCATAAAAATCAAAAGCCTTAAGTGATTCAAATTTAGTCAGTCTGATGTTCAGATTCATCGTCTTCTGGATCATTTCAGCAAAGCTGCAACTTTTCTATAATTTTAATTCCCTTTATGTCCCCTTGCACTTGTGCCTCTGCGACAGATGCTGGATCTCCTCCAGTGTGTCAAAATGATGTGTGATCCTTCAACTTCACTTTAATTTTCGAGAAGTGGACAAACTTGCAGGGAGCCAAATTTGGTGAATAGGCCAGGTGGTGAGCAAAGATTGTGCTTGTGTTGGCAAAATATCCCTATGTTTTCAGTGTGCTCTGAGCTGGCATGAGATCGCATTCTGGCATGCACAACAGTTCAGATCGTTTCCTCTCAGCGGTTTCACTGGGTCGATGAAGGAAGAGAAATATTCCAAGCATTATCTTTCCTCACCTGTGGACTCTTCAACTGAAAACTGCTGAAAAGCTTTCAGTCATAGCCAGCTGACATCACCAGCGATGATGGTGAAATTTGGGTTGGAAATATAAGTTAGAGGTCCATAGTGAAATTTCAGCTTGTATAGTGGACATAGTCAGAACAGGACTTTCGGGGAACAACAGCATGACCAAAGCTGTCTGAACATGCCCGGGAAGGTGTTCTTGAATGTAAGATCAACTGAATTTAAAGGTAAAGGTTTTAATATTCATGGGCTTGTTCTTAGGAATTTTTGATCAAACCTTGTATCCACCAGCAAAAATGCTTTCTCATTTTCTTTTTCTCTCTTTTTCTTTTTCTCGCTCTCTCTCACACACACACACACACACACACACACACACACACACACACACGATTGCACATATGCACGCACAGTCTTGCTCAGGTGTGATTGCATGCCGCTTCAACACCAAGAGAGTGCATAGCTGATTATCATTAAAATTAGCTGTGAGCACTACAAAGACTCTCTACAGTATAGTGTTAGCAGCACGGCTGTGTCAGCACAGCACTTCCTGTTTACCATTTAGTCCCACAGCAGGCTGCAGATGCCAGATAACAGCACAAAGCCTGCTTGGAGATAAAAGCGCCACAAAATATGCTGGGCCCCCTGTAGCGACTGTCATTCCCTGATGTGGCATCACTTAGTCTTACTGCAGAGAATGGTACTCCCTCAAACAACTCAGTGCATGAGGAAAAGAGGGAATAACCAAAAACATGACCTATAGACCTGGATTTGTAATACAGCCAACATATAATATGTAAAACATCATAAAACACTAAAACTATAATTTTAGACCGTATTATTCATACACAATTTAGCAAATAATAATCAAATTTATAATGTACCTGATCTATGGTCATCAAAATTCCCATTATTAGAATGGCACATGGAAATTGCATCACCTGCCAAAGCCAGTCCCCGTCTTAAAAACGGAAAGAAAGTGATCAGATTCCACACCAAATGCTCATGGCATTTTCCTTTGACTGCTTTCCACTTCTCTGCTAACTTTCATGACATTTGGCTGGGTAGTTTTTGCGTAGGTTGTCTAGCTGGCAGAAAAGAAGTCTTGCCTAAAACCAAAGGGTGTGAAGATTAACAGAAGGTCCAAGGCTAGAGAGGCAAACTCATAAAAGGGCAAACCACGGTACATTTGTGTCCCGAGAAGATGAGCAAAAAATACCGTGGGCAAATGCTTAAATTGCTGCTCACAATCAGTCAGGGTGTTCTAGCCTTAAGAGACACATATTCATATTCCAGTTACAGGGTTATCAATGCCATACAAATGTACTTGGTGTGGCTATGATTTTACATAGAAATTAAAGGGTTATGTATGTAGAGAAGCTCATAAATTATAATGCGTGCATTTAGTGTATAGTTATTAGTATATTGTTATACATTGTGCTGCCAACAAGTATTTGGACAATAAGACATTTATTTATTGTTTTGTCTCTTAACTCCTGCAGGCTGGACACAAAATGAAACATCTATAGGATTAAATTGCTTACTGCCAATTGCTGACAAATTGAGAAGAATTCTGTTCTTAGCCATTTTACGTTTATAATTTCAAAGTTTTTGCGGTGAGTCACTGCTTTAAATCTATAAGTGCCTTTCCACTTACATGGGGAACAGGAACATTTTGAGGAATTCCGTTTTCACTAGAAAAACACTGTCCGAGCAAAGTAGTGAGAAGATAAAGTACCTCCTAAGGGGGCAATATATTTTGAAGGTTCAGGAAATGCACAAGCAGCGCTGTTACACACCCACCTTTTTAAGAAAAACCTGCAAAGGCAAACGTGTTGTTTTGCTTGTACTTTGTGGTTGAAAACAATCAGGAAGAAGTAGTTTATGCCCAGGAACTGGTGTCCATGAGATGCATGCCTTCTAGAGGTAATTTGCCACTTCTGGGCGCTTTTACCCCTACTCTCAGCAGCTAGCACCAGATGCTATTTTGCTTCTTTAGCAGGTAAAACTGAAGCCAACTCATGTCACATGAATGACACAAGTTTTGTTTTCACATTTATAAATTGTTGTTCCTACATTTGTGGGAGGGCTACAATTCCTTCAGTGTTCCCACAAACATCTCTACCTTCATTAGCATTAGCAAACAAACTCTAAAAACACTGATGTTTGACTTTCTATAGCTACTGCTGGTAGTGTAATCTGTTCCTCACATTTTCTCTGCAACTACCAAAACAGATATAAATTAACAAGACCAAGAGTCCATGGCCATATTCTTCTTGCACCGCGAGGGTGCACTTAGGCTGTGCACTGCTAATGCAGTCCATATCCTTCTCTTTATTTATTCCTACTACAATTCCTTTTCATTCCTTTTCATCTAACTCTTAATTGCATTTATGCAAGTCCTTCACTGCATCGTAATTAGGTGTTAACCATTGCTGTATTTATGTCAAATGTTTCTTCTATATGTAATGCATAGGCAATTATGCAAAGAACCTTGAGCTGCAATGTACATATGAAAGATGCCACAGAAAAACAGTTTTAATTATTGTTATTATTAGAGCTATGTTATGTTATGAGCATACCCGATAAAACAGATAAAACTGTGTATCATTGTTTTGGTATTGGTTAGGTTTAATTGCTTGTCATATATCTATTTACAATGTTAAATGACACACAAATGAATTGTGGGTTATGATTAAAGTCGGGTTTAAGGCAATATTCACTGCATGAAATGACACAGAAAAAGCAAAACGTGATGATAACATATAAAAGCTGCTTCTTCAGTCCTTATCAGATCTGCTTCACTGCCATCCAAGTCTAAGCATAAACGTCTGTGCCCCATACCTAATGTACCCAAAATAAACTTTGAAGTAAGGGTATGATTCAATTTAGAACAATGCGTGTATGGCAAAGTACACAGATACATGTATCTCACACACCAAACCTGTAAAAGTGTACCTAGCATACTGTAGTTGAAGTCTATGCTGTTTTGTTGTAACACCTCCTGGATGGTTCATGACTAGAATGAAGCTGTAAATGTCTCTGTGTACAATATGTCTGTCACTGGAGAATATGCCTACCCTCACCACAGCAGGCTAATTATGTTTCAGCCTCAGTGATAAATGTGGCTCTGCTTTGATTTACTTGCAGCTGCCCTCACCATATTCATAGTCTTTCCCATCTCTTACGCACAAACACACACACACACACACACGTGCGCGCGCACACACACGTATATGAAGTTGAATTTCCCCTGAGAGCAATTACCATAGAGTTCCACAGTTTGTACTTGTGTTATTAATCTCCACACAGACTTTACGGTGACAATATGGCACTTTCTGTGGTTATTTACAGAACAATTCATGGCCAGTGCATTTTACTGCAACCTATAATTACAGGCACAAATGAGCTGACGTGTAGAATTCTAGCAGCTCGAAATGTGAGTTAGCTTATTATGGCAGGAGGTGGGGTAGAAAGTGGGAGATGATTCAGCTCAATGACATGGAAAACCCACTGAGTGCCTACCTGTCACCATCAATCACATATTTACATGGAAAAGGAACGTACTGTATCTATATTTGCATATATACTATATCGTAACTTACTAGTACAACAAACTCAAAAGATTAATCAGTGGTGATGGTATAAATATGACGAAATGGGAGAGCTGAGGGCTCTATATCTTATATGAACAAGCACTATATTACTTTTTTTTACTCTACAGTTAAACCACAGTTTGGCTCTCCATTTTTATTTTTATTTTTTTATCATGCACATGATACATACATTACATATTCTAATTTCTTTGATTGAAAATGAATCTGCAAGGAAACGCAGCAATGCAAAGACAGCAATGATGGAGAGTTAAAGCAAGCAATTTCATATGTAAACATTCATATATTTAAAATATGCAAAAACTTATAATACTTTCCAAAATAAGGTACGCTATGAACACTAAATGCATGAAAGCATATTGAACTGTTTTAATTATGTATATTTTTTCTTTTTATTGCCATGTATTTTTTATTTATGAATCAGAGGTATGAGAAAGAACCAGGTTATAGGATTTCAGAAATACTTTTTAAAATGTAATTCAGACGCTGTCATAAAAGGAAATGTGTTCATATTCATTTCATACAGGCCACAGTGAAGGCACAAGGAAAAGATGACTGCCATAAAGTGAGGGGGAGATGGCTATGGATAGTATATTAGAGTTAGTTCCATGAATATTTGGAGAATGAGACCATTTTTGTAATTTTGCCTCACAGTGGATTTTAAATCATAAGATAAATAACCAAGATGTGACTGAATTGAAGACTTTCAGCTTTAATGGATGGGCTTTCAAAAAAGAATTGCATTATATATATTCCCTCATTTTCAGAGGTTCAAAATGAATTGGACAAACTAATATAATTTGAGGATTGTTTTTAAAACTGGTGGAAAATCTTTTGTAGTCTAGAACCCATGGACATCAAGCTGCTCTGCTAGCCTTTTACTGTAGTCAACTTAAGTTTGCGTGTTTGTTGCTCCCCTTTTGCCTTCAGTGTTGTATTTAATTGCGCTATTGGGTTGAGGTCAGGTGACAGACTTGGCTATTGAAGAATATCAATTTCTCTGCCTCGAGAAACTTTGATTGCTTCTGCAGTATGTTTTGGATCATTATTATTTTTTCCACTTGGAAGCATTGCCCGATCAGTTTTGAAGCATTTGAACCTAATTGTGGCCTCCTTCACTTGCATCTCTTTGGACTCCATAGTGAGAGTTCAAAATGTTTGTTCACCACTTCGGATTAACTTCAGTTCTTTTATTTGTTTAATTTGGAATAATGAGGGAACATCCCTAAACTGGCTATGAAACCGCTTGTCAGTCATTTGTCCAATTAGCCTATGTACTGCATAAAATAATGTCTGTAACTCCTGAACAGTTAATTTGAACCTGAAATTCTATACTTCAATGACATCTTGATTATTTAATTTAAAAGCTACTGTGTTGGTATACATATGGAAAAATACTAAAAAAGAAAAAAATGCAGTTGTCCAAATGTGTATTGACTTAGCTGTAAATGAAAATAAAGAGAAACTGTGAAAATTAATTTCACTCTTATCTTCCCACAGTTGAGAAAACACAGTGTAAAGAGCGTGTGAATGTTAAAACATAAGCTTTGGAAAGTAACAAATATGGTTCACACAGAAAATTCCTTTGTGACATCAGAAAGGTGGGGTAGGATGAGGTTTCTGACACTATCTGACAAGCAAGAGTGTTTACGAAGAGGTAGAGGAGGCTGTGGGCGGGTGAACAACAGGGGTTTGGACAGAGAGAGAGGCGAGGTGAGATCACAACAGATGGCCTGTCTGTGGACTTCCTCAGTCAGCGTTAGAAACACACACACAAAAACAAATACATATTAACGGCCAATATTCTAGAACAAAAAAGAAATGTTGACGTGTCACAGATGACCAGAAGCTGAAGTTCTAAAGCTAAACCATCCATTTCCACTTAACTAAAGATGACCTGCAGCAAGTCTGTCATCTTTGCCTTTGCGTAGCTTTTTCATTTCCTATGAACGTAAAATACGAGATCTCAAGCATTCCTCATAAGAGTTAAAAGCAATTAATTTGGTCACTGAATGTGCAACCCCCCCCCCTTGTTAACAAATTGTAAGCTTTGTCTTAAAGCTCTTGTGTATTGGCGCTGAAATAGAACAAAACAGAACACAGTGTGCTGCTTGAAGTAGGAAGATCACAATCATAACAGAACTGTGTGCTAAACCTGTTGGGAAACTTTAAATTATGATTAATCATTTGGGAACTTCTTTGCATTTTAATTAAAACTACTGATGCATTAGGCCACAACCAAACTTGTTTTCACCCAAGGAAATTTGTAATCATTATCTGAAACACAGATCTCCCCTGCAATTTATCCACCAAACAACTTTGAAACTTACTGATAGATACATTTTATTTGGGCATTAAATGGTTACTTTTACAGTTCTTCTTCAAAGTTCTGTTTACTGTGCTCTACAAAACCTTTGATGTAGACTCTGACCCTTGACTGTCTGGCACAACACTTGAACACACACACACACACACACACACAGATCAGCTCTAGATGTGTTTTTAGTAGCGCAGTTGTCTTAAATTCCAAGAGAAAGAACGCTCACACATCGGCAATATATTAACTGGCACCATGAATAGATCATCAAGCCAAAACTGTCTGTTTTATATTTTGATTGCGTTCCTCTGCAGGCTGTTTTAGCCGAAGGTCTCTCTTCATCTTTTCATTTTAATTGGCCTGACATGAGGGGAATCATGCAAGTCAGTTACATTCAAAAACATACTTTGCTCTTTAAAATAATTCTCACTTAGGACACTCGTTTGTTCCTTGGTTTGGTGCTATGAAATTGTCCTTGGCCATTATTGAGTTCAATCAGCACTGAAGAAGAAGAAGTTACAGTATGCAATTATACAACTAATTTTACTAATACAGATTTTTCCAAATGTAAGATACAGAAATAATAATTTTAACAAAAGCATTTTTTTGATCTTGATGGTAAATAAAAACACCAGATGACACCAAGATTTTTAGATCAACAAGTTCCATCACATAGAAGACATTTATTACTATTATGCATCATTAAGAGGCAGAAGCAACTTCTCATACAATGAACAAGAATTTTTTTTTTCAATTGCTTCAGCTGTACAAACTTGTGTGCTTTGCTCGCAGAATTCAATCAAGAATTGCACTTCTTTGAACCCAGAGGCTCAAATACCACTTGGTCTTAAAGTTAACATTAAAATGCTATACCACAGGCTCTCTAACTGTATATTTGCAAGATTAGTGCATCTCCGATATAAGAGAACAATACATTTTCCTCACCCTTTAGCATTTATATCGGCTTCAAGCACAACATGTTAAATACATTTTATTTTGACAGAGAGTTATTTTGAGTGGCTGAGAACTGCACACCATACTGCTCATGGCACAGTTATTTTGTTTTATCTGTTTTTGGACCATGGCCAGCACAAGAATTTTTTGGATTCCAAGTTCATTCAAAGTTCCTCTGTGGCACTAAGAGATTAAATGCTCGTATTTGGTGACTCAGCTTTGCAAACTGAAAGTCATGTTCGTGGATGCTCGTTCAGCAGCAGTGGGCATCTCGTCTTTAAAAAACAGTACTGACCACTGAACCTTGTGAACTGCATATAATACTGCTCATGACGCAGTTATTTTCTTTGTCACAACAACAGTACAGGCAAAACCTATACTTGTCTGCGCTGAAGTTCTGCTACGCTTGGCTGCTCACAGCAAAACAATGAATTCAACCACAGACGTGTTGACGCTGTGGTAAATGCACAATTACATTGTGCATAATCTGTTTATTATATTTGTCCCCGCTGGCTGGGACTGTAGTAAAATGTCATCTAGAAAAGTGAAGGATTGCATGAATGGGTTGCAATTCTTTGCTGTATCATGACAAATCACATGCAGCTCTGCTGCAACCTGGCCACCAGGTGATTTTTTTTTTTAGTTCAGATTATTCCCACTGTACACATCTTCTAAGAGATTTTTATGTATTTATTTATTCTGCAAAAGAATCTAATTTCTTCTCACTGCCCCTTGTTGCTGAACTTTGGGCACATCATAACTGTTCTTAGTCTGTGAGGGTAACATCAGGGGATTTGCTTTCTTTCTAAACATAAAAGCTGCCCGCTACAGCACACAATTTGCCAGCGTGCTTCTGATCTGAGTTGATGTTTGTGTGTGTGTGTGTGTGTGTGTGTGTATGTGCGTAGATTTGTGGAGGGGCAGGCGGACAGGCATATATTGGCACAAATGCAGGAGTGCATGAGTGGATATGCAGGTCAGTACATGTTTACATGCTAAGATGACAAAGATATTCATGTGGTTAATTTACATAATAATGGTTGTTATGATGATACACACAAACACGCACATAAACAGAGGGAGGCTGTATTGCTCATGGGCTTGGCCAGTTCTCTAAATACAAAGGATGCTGCGTAATCAAGGCCTAGAGAGAGGGCATTCCTTTCTAACTACAAATGATGAGAAAGGGCTGTCCCAGAGGAGTGCCTTCCCACCAGTAGCTGTGATGGCTGATGACATCACTTATTAGAGGTCACAGTAAAGAGCGTATACCGCTGAAAGCTACAAAATTGAATTAAACAAAGACGACAGTAGTTTAAGTGGCTCTGACTTCTTAGAAGACCAATCAATACTAATGCCTTTTTCTCACCTTTGCTTAAGCTCTCAATAGCAATGGAGGCCAAACGCTACTGCGAAATTTGGTAACAAATTAGGCATTGTAATTCATAAATCAATTATCCACCTTCACTTATGGATAACATAAATATATGCAGGGACACATACTTACTGTGTATATATTGCATGCTAACATCTTAGCAGATTGTACTAAACTCCAAGGTAACATCCAGGGTACCACAGATATGGATCTGTTCCAGGTACCTGGCCTGAGGTTTTAGCTGAATTAAATTGTTGATGATTTGTTGTGATCCTAGCTATTACAGCAATGCAATATATCCATAAAGTCAAACCTGCTGAGGAGCTGGTTTATTCATTGTAAACAAGAGTAAGTGATGGACTGAAATTGCATTGCCCAATCAAGGCTGCACCATTCTTGTGGGACAAACTAGTATGCTAACAAGAAGAACATATTGTCATAATACTTCAGTGTGCACTGACTGATTACTTACAGAGAGGTAATACCACACTTAGTAAATGATTACATACTCTGCGTAATGTTAAAGTGTCCCTGTGCAAGATACTCAACCCCAAATTCTCCATGATGCATCAATCTTCATTTGAACGTGACATAAAACTTAATGTGCATTGAATAAAACGCTGCATGGATATGTGTGTGTGATTGGCTGAATGCAGCTTGAGTGCTCAGTAAGAGTAAAGTGCATTAGAAATTCCTATTACTGCCCTTAAACAATTATAGCAAGGTAAAAAAGAAGCACTCAGAGAGCAAAACCTTACGGCCAGTTTATACAGGAGTGCAGTAAAAACAAGTGCAAAGGGCAGAATTCTGTTCTTTGCCTTGTTGAAACCCACTGTAGTATACTTGTAATATACTTGACATAATTAAAGTATAACTCTTTTTTAAGTGAGGTCAGAGGTCCACATTAACAAATAGAATCCCTATATATCTTTCCCTATATGCCTATATGTTGCCAATGCAAACAATGGCATTAACAAAGTTCTAAATAGCTCTATTTAGCATTATTATCACTTTGACATTCATAGTGATGTGTGTGTATATATATATATATATATATATATATAAAATCATAGTTTCTAGGTTATAAGGCTTTTTGTCAATATTTGACCAATAAATCATTAAGCTGATGGATGTAAAGCAAAATTTAATGGATTGTTTACAGGACCCCACTCTAGACCCCTAAAGGTTTTATCAGAATTGATTCAAAACTTTTCGAGCTATTATGTTTACAAACAGAATGACATGAACCCATGCACGCAAATGCCACCAAAAACATAACCTCGTTGACAGAGGTAATTACATTCAAAACTTGTGTTATGCCACAAAGAGAAGATACATGTATGTTCAACGAATTTACTTAACCTCAAAAGAATTCACTCATTTAGACGTCCCCACCGTCCCATCTAAATGAGAAAATTATTTTTTCATTGCATTCACAGTTATCACCTATTTTTCTAATCCACGCTTTCTGAAGGCATTTCTTTGTTTTTAGTGCAGTCTCTTTTTTTATTATTGTTTATTAAACCTTGTATATTAAACACTGACGTGAATTATTCAAGCATATTTGTCAGCGACAACAGTTTACCAGGCATAAAATTGTATTTTTGCTTCAACAAAGTGTAATCACATGCATATATTGGCATGATGTGCAGCGTGTACTTTTAAAGATTTGAAAACGAACTGGACAAGTGGAGGACAAAAAAAGTGGCAGGCATAAAAAAAATATCGACAGCAGATGAACATTATCTGAACGTCATACTGTATCATTAAGAAATCCAGAGATTTTAGAGATTTATTTGGCCCTTCCATCGATCCATCTACTGTCCACTGAAGCCCCATCAGAAATGGTCTCAATGAAAAGGTGGCTGTCAAGAAGACATTCTTAAGGAAGGGAGACAGAGTATGCCAAATTACAAATGAACTTGACTGAAAATCAGTGGTAACAGGGTTCATGGAGTGATGAATCCAGATTTGAAAGTTTTGGTCCAAATATATCGTCCAT
>VUQJ01001093.1:0-15844 GCA_015108635.1 Andinoacara biseriatus
TTTACCAGACTTTAGTCTCTTTCAGCTATACGTCACTTTTCCCCCCAAGAAAACCATTGTCTGTCTCATTGTTTATGTCTAAAAACATACAAACAAAAACAAAACACAAAAAATGTAAAGAGAACTTTCCTGTGAGTTGCAATAGATGAAAAGTAACAGTGTGATGCATTAATTCCAGGCACATATGCTCAGTTACTGCCCACTGAATATTAACTAAAGGCAATTTTGAGTTTCTACAGTATCAGAAAGTACTGGGATCCTTACTGACATCCAAGGACAAACATATTTGTGTTTTAACATTCTCTTTCTTTTGTCTGATTCTAAAAAAGTATGTTTTTTTTTTTTTTGCTTGATAAATAACTTAGATGATTAACTATTCATCATAACTGAGGGTACTTATATTTTTACTGATTGCTCTATCACTTTGTTACAGCATTAGTTCAAGTTTATTTGTCACATAGACATGCACCAGTCCAGCTGTACTCAAATAAAGAAGAAGACACAAAAAAAGGATTGCAATCAACATTTTTAAGGAATAATTGCCAGAATAACTAACTAGTGGTGCAACCATAGTCCAGGAGAGAGTAATTGAGTAACTGAGTAGTTTGGTAGCTTTCCGTCTCTCCGTCTTTCTGACTTGGCAGACAACAGAACCTGCATCTCCCTGATGGCATCACTGAGTACAGTGTGTTCTTGGGATGGCTGGAATCCCCTGCGATCTTCTTGGCTCAAGATCTGCATCATTTGATGCAAATGTCCTCTCAGCTGAGTGAACCATCCTCCTAAGGGACAAAGTGGTCCCATCGCATGCAGCGCCCCATCAGGATGATGATACACAGTAGAGAATGCTATGACATCACTGAGCTGATGACAGTATATAAAACAGTCAGTTAATGTTGCAGATGTTAGAGCTGCTGTACATAGTCAATAAGAAGAAATGAAGCAGAAACCAGATGATAAATCTTGCTTTCATTTACTGTCACATCATATCTGTTTCCTTGTGTTTTAGCTGACAATGAAAATAATGCTTTCTCTAATTTGTGACCACCATTCTTTTTTAAGAGTAACAGACTTGCCCCCAAGCTCAAACCCTTCCTTCCTGGTAAACAGTTTGCACGGCTGTCGTAATGAGTGCCAGAAGATTGTTTTGCTTAATGACATCACCAGGATCATGGTTTTAAATTTAGAGTGAGAACTTTTATTGCTTCTTTCCAGTCAGGCTCTGATAAACCTATAAAATGTAGAGCCGTGCCAGAAAATTCAGCATTGGATGCATGACTTTGAGTTCAGCGTGCAGCTGACACTGTAGTGAGCGCTGGGCAGGCACGTTTGTGGAAATTAGTGTGTCACGAGAAAATTACCCCTTCAAATCTTGCTGTCTCTCTCAAATAGAAACACTCTCAACAACAAAGGTCTCTTCTACTTGGAAACTCAGACTAACACAGACAGACGCTGTAACAGCACAACACCCTTGCTTTAGCACTTTTGCTGAAGTATCAGTCCTATTATTCACAGCCAAAAAGCAGGATTAAAGAATGTGCAATTCAACGGCTCAGCACCAAACGTATAACAAGGATTCTTGCCCTGCGGGTTTGTGAGGGAACTCTCTGCAGCTGGAAAATCAAAGTGTTTGTGGTACAGAACCTAAAGTTGCATTTTGGCAGCTTGTGATGGGGATATGCTACAACCATTGCTTCAGTTCACTGGCTCAAATCCAAATACCCATGACATATTTGGAAAAGCAAATGTAATGTTATTTGGATTTGATTACACCCTGAGAAAATGTCCAGAAGCCATACAAGACATTAATATTCCATCAGAGAGAGTAATGGGAGATATAAGATACCACAGACCTACAAGAAAAAGGAGGCCATCTATAGAGATTTCTCTGTCAAAGTCAGTATTTACAGATTAAGGTAATGACATGTCAAGAGCCCATGGTGGTGGCAGGACCACTGTTGACAGGTGTAAATATTGGGTATATGGTGTAGGGGAGAAAATTGCATTTAATTATACAAATATGGGCAGATAATGAGTACAGAAACTGGGAGATGGCTGCTGTGAGCGGGGTGATGCCTGAATAGAAAGCCATTAGCTCGCCAGTGCAACAAGGCACACCTGCACCTCATTATCCCCACTCTATCTGCCTGCATATCAGGGGATACTGGCAGAGTTTGGATGGCAACACAGTTAAATACAGCTGTTTATCAAACTTAAAAGGTAGTGTAGACTGTCAGAAACTTTCTTACAACGCAGGTAGGGTGTTCTTAAGTCTGCTTTTTAATTTTAGCTTATTTTTGTGCAAAATAAAAACACGCAAGCCTCCAACCAACCCTGTCACTTGCATAAGTAAAAGACTAAACAGTGTTGTAGCTTCCTGACGACAGAAGACCTATTTTTGCCGGTGTTGTGGAGATGGTGTGTTTATCAGCGCTGTTTAAATTTAATCAGACTGCAAGAAGAAACAGATGATACATTAGGGAGGGAGGCCTCAAAGGAGATGCCCAATATTGATCATAAAACAACAGAAATGACTCAAAAAAGATGAGAGAAACATAGAAAAGTGAAGACAAAACTGTTAATTAATTGGTGACTATCATGAATAATAGTGGGCATAAAATAAAAAAAATATTAGATAGCCCCTTTCATTTATGCCAGTGCACTAGTTTAGCAGAAATATAAGCCAAAATGGGATATCTGTCAGTGGTCTTTGGACTTTGTTCTACTTTCTGCTCTATTTTTGACACAGCCGTCTTTTGGTGGTATGGTTTTGCAATTGCACTGGTGAGTCACATATCCTAGAAACTTGGTCCCCTAAACCATTCATGAGAACCCACAACTGTACTGTGATTGTAAAAGAATGGGTTTTTATTTTTATCCCAATGCTTTGATCACTCCACTGAAAGTTTAATTACTAGTCCAGATCAATGGAAAGAGTAAACTCATTTTTCTTTCTTCAGCTCATCTTCCTGAGTACCCATCATTACGTCATCTCCCAGCTCCTGTGGTCACATTTATGGGACTTCAGGGCTTCCAGTATCCCACGGTGTGGTTGAGGGATTCCTCGAAGGAAGTGCTACAAGGTAACACTGCGTTTAATCTAAGACCAAAGACCTATAAATAGCACAGCATGTGCATTTGTTATTGTCACAGAGTCTAGCTACACAAAAGAAAAGGGGTAGATATGGATTAATTCACTCTTATCATGGGTGGTCTTTTGTGTACTGCCTCAGAAAACAGGCCACAGCTTACTGTATGTGTGAGTTTCAGTCTTAGGAATTTGCATTTCTACTGGACAGGCTGGAGTTTTGGGGCAGTGTTCCTTGAAAATTACATATAATAAGCTCCTTTTTTCCAGCCTTTCATTCAAATGTCATCATTAGGGGGCGATGTTAGAACCACAAGGGCTCAAAATGTGCAGAAGTGGGTTAAGGAAAAGAGGATTCAACCTTGCAGTAAACCTGCCCTTCCACTGCCACATCATCACTTTAAAAAATATGTGCATACCCTACTAATTTTCCTTTCCAAATGCAGTTTGGAGGAAAAGTAATTGTTGCCTTGATTCCATTTACTGACAACAGTTGGTTTAATCCATCTCACACGTGACATCTATATCTCTGTGGGCATAAGGAGACACTTGGTCGTGTGGTTAGGTTCACAATTTGTGTAAAGTGTGGATCAGGAGTTGAGCCCTATTTCTGACACTTTTCTTCATCATCAATTTCATAACTACAAAAAAGGTTGTTGTTTCGTCATATTTTTACTAAATGATATACAACCCTGTTTTCAAAATAGTTAAAAAATGTGAGCTTGGGGAATGTTTACCACTGTGTTGGATTTCTAACAGCACTGTAACTTTTTGAATCTTGTGTAAATCAGTTACTTTACTTTTAAAATGTTTTTGAAAGCAAAATTGTTTTCATATTAATAATCTATATAGGCTTTCGAGTGCTCAACAGTAAATGGCCTCATTTGGTATAGCATGATTTTAATTCAGTTCAGATCAATTTTAGTTATATTGTGCCAAATCACAAAAAATATTGTAAGTTAAAGACCGTACAATGATCACAGGGAAAACTGCACTCTATGAGCAAGCACCTGGCAACAGTGGGAAGGAAAAACTCTCTTTTAACAGGAAGAAACCTTTTGTCAGAACCAGGCTCAGGTAAGGACATCATCTGCTTCGACCGGTTGGGAGTGAGGGGAGGAAGGCAGGACAAAAGACATGCTATGGACAAGAGCCAGAGATTAACAATAATTTATGAATAAATGCAGAGTGAAGTATAAACGGAGTGAAAAGAGGTGAATGAAAAAGAAGCACTAACTGCATCGTGAAACCCCCCCCCAGCATCCTAGGCCTAACTAATGGATGGATGGTTCAGGGTCAGCTCATCCAGCCCTAACTCTAAGCTTGATCAAAAAGAAAAGTTTTAAGCTTAATCTTAAAAGTAGTGAGGGTGTCTGTCTCCTGAATCCAAGCTGGGAGCTGGTTTCACAAAAGCGGGGCCTGAAAGTTTAAGGCTCTGCCTTGATTTTAAAATGGTCCAAATGTATTTGATGTAATCAGGAAGGTCTTTTCTGACAATTATGCTAAGTCGGAGCATGTGTTAGCATAAAACCTGTATATATCCACTAACTCACCCCATACCATCACTTATGTTGGCATTCGAGCTTTGCACTGATCATAAGCTAGATGATCCTGATCTTCTCAAGCCAAGAGGGCTTCCAGATTTCTGTTTGTGAAACCACGGGATTGTTTTGTGTTTTGCTTTAGTACATTTTAAATTAGTTCTGGCCCACAGAAGGTAGCTGTCTTTCTGGAAACTTACTTATGAAGCTTAGACATAAGTTCAGTAAGGACGATCTGCAATCTGCCTGCTTTCCTGGGTGTTTGGTTGCTATTCTTACATCACTTTCAGTTTCCCACACTGTCAAATTCAATGCTGACATCATCACTTCTAGTCCAGTCATCTTTCTGCCAGCCTTCTATGAGCCAATTAGCCTCCACTCTGCCTACTTTAAATATCAGTGCTCATCTCCGGGTCGTTCCTGTCGTGCTGGGATTCTGTTCTGCTATAATGGGCTATCAGAGTCTAATCACCAAATAGCTAGTTTTATATATCCATAATTAATAAATTATATTCAGTTGCTCCAAATGATCTCTCCTCATCGAACTGTTTTTTATTTTTTCCATTTGAGATGCATTTGTGCAAACAAATCTTCACTTAGGATCGGTGATCTTTTCCACATCTTTATTTCCAAAAGTGTCTTTTTATACACATTTGCTTCAAAATCTTGGAATCTGGCATCAAAATTCAAAGTAAGTATATATTTAAACAAATATATGTATCATATGTGGATAGTAGCAACATTACTGTCCCTTGACCTATTGTTCTAAAAATGGTAAAGTTCAAATGATCCCAGTGGTAATAGGAGCATCCAAAGGGTGTACTTTTAGTTACAAGGGAATGAAGCACAATAGCAGACCCACCCAGAGCTGAAACTAATCCACCTCACCTCATAGGAGGAAATATAGGAGGCTATAGAAGGACCAGAGGCCGCTGACGTCAAACTTCTCTCAGTGCACGGAGGTCTCCACTTGATGCCCAGCACCCTGAGGCCCTATGAGCAACGTAAAGTGGGAGATTAATGAGTGTCAGAACCACAATCCATGATGAAACACTAAGCATCTGTTAATACATCAGGAAGATGCCGCCAGGATGAGCTGCTCTGAGAAGGCCTCAGGCAGCTGAAGACAGACGGTGGTAAAGAACAGGAAGAGGAACTATCATGGACGACCAAGCCCCTGTATGGGATGTACTATGAAGTGATCTTACTCCATATGTACCATCAACAGATAGAGGAACTTTCTGACATCAAAAAAAACCTACCAGTGGCTAGAAAAGGCCAACTTAAAGGATAGCACAGAGGCTCTGATCATGACAGCACCAAGAACAGGTCTTAAGCACCAGATCCATAGAGGCAGGAGTCTACCACAGCCAGCAGGACCCAAGTTGCATACTGTGCAAAGGTGCCCCCTAAACTGTTTAACACATAATAGCAGAATGTAAGATGCAAGCTAGGACCATGTACACTAAGAGACATGATCAAGTGGCTGGGATAACCTACAGGAACATGTGTGTCACATATGGACTAGAAGTCCACAAGTTCCAATGGAAGAAACCACCAAAGGTGGCTGAGAACAACAGGATTAAGGTCCTGTGGGGCTTTGAGTTTCAGACAAACAAGCAGCTGCTGGCCAACCAACCAGACATAATGATGGTTGACAAAGAGCCAAAGACCACAGTTGTGATAAATGTGGCAGACAGCAACTACAGAAGGAAGAAGCACGAGACGATAGCGAAAAACTACTGAAGGAACAACTTGAGCAGGTAACGTCCAAACTGGTCCCAGTGGTGAAAGACAAATGGATTACAGAACTCTCAAGCTTGTTTTCAGTTAACATAGCTTCTAAATATTTTGTAAGCAAGCTTGTACTGCATTTAAGTTTTTCATGGGCATGGACAGTCTAAACTGTCCCCAGTCCCAGATTTATTATTTGTTATATCAGTGCAAAAGCATGTTAAAAAACAACCACCCCCCATTTTATATTTTACATCTGCACTTCCACCCCCTGTGGGTGTGTGGTGTTTTCTTAAGCTTCGTTTGCACAGATGTTGCTTCAGCCATTTGTTTATCACGCTGGTTTTAAAACAGATACCAGAAATTCCAGTGACTGTACACTGTTGGGAGACAATTGTAGTCCCTCTAACACAGAGCAAACTGCATTTCATTTAATATCTGTGTTTACCACACACATGGCAAATGGTCCTATTTAGTGTTTTCAGTGTAACTTTCAGTGTAACTTAAAAATAAATTCTAGCATCTTTCAACATTACTGAACATTGGTTGGGTGATTACACCAAGCAGTTCAGTTAACAGAAAAGCATCAGCCAAAGCTCATGAGCCTGACTCCATACAAGGCATTGCTGGCTAGTTGCTAGAACAGTATATCGATTTCAGATCAAAATTGCAATTTCTAACAGTGGAAATCACAGAGGCTGCAAATACACAATTATTAATAAATAAAAAAAAATATTATTATTACTTAATTTAACTTAATACAGTTATATTTTGATATGATTGGCATGCCTGATCTGATGAGTTATATGCAAATAAAGCTACAGCTTGACTTCAAATGCCTTTTTATATTGTAAATCACATAAAAGTCCAGCTATCTGTTGGAAAAAATTACAATGAGAAATGATATATGACAGATTCAGCCCAGCTAGTCGTCCCGACTGACATCTCTGCTTCACCCACTGAGTCATAGTATATTAAATATGTTCATCTCCCAGATGTAAATTTTTTGTGTAACCAACTGTGTCATTTTCAACTATGTGTATCACAAATTATTACACAGTTATTGAAAGCAAATGTGTTTAATTATAAGGGAAGTCTATGAAATGGGTTGTTGCACAAAACATTATGTTGCTGTAGGAAAAAAAAAAAGAAAAAAAAAAAGGTTTTCTCAGTCTGGTACATGTCAGCCATTAAAAATCACTCCACTGACATCAGTGAGATCACTTCTGTGTGGTATTAAATTCATAACACATGTGCAGTGTTTCTCGGAAACATCATAGCTTACAGCAGAACTTCATCAAATTCAGAAATGTGTGTTCTTTTACACTATATGTCCAGGGAAGGCCATTTTTAAGGAAGCCTTCGAATTTCTTGGAAAAATAAATTTTCAGAAAAAAAAAAACTTTGCCACCCAGAACTGGTATTTAAAGTCCCGGTGATGTTGACTGAATTGTGGGGTCACTAGGAGTTCAAAGGTGACAGTTTAACACCTGGTGGTGATGTTTGCAACAAGGAGTAGTGACATGTTAGCTTTATGTGTTACCATTTTTGTGGCATCTGCACTGTGCTACATTGGTAATCTCAGAAAACAGTCCCTCTATTTTCAATTACAGTTATCACAAAATGAGAACGTCAGTAGTGATGTTATTGAGGCTATCTACAGTCGTGAAAAAGAAATATTTTAAGTAAACACCCTTCCGTCCTGGGGAAAAAATAGAGCACCCTCACTACTTCCATAGGAATTAAGAGGGTAAGTAACACCCAGTTGGTGTTAATCAAATGCACTTGATTAATTGATGATCAGCAAGTGTGAGCGCCTCTAGAAAAGCAGAAGTTTTGTCAGTTTGCAGGTCCGGAGCATTCGGGTGTGTGATAACACAATGTCACAATCTTCCCACTAGTGGGCGTCCCAGTACATATACTACAAGATCAGACTGTGTAATGCTGAGAGAGAGTGCAAAAAAACCCAAGAGCTACATTTCAAACTACAGGCCTCATTTAGCATATTAACTGTTAAAGCAAACTGTCAAACACGGTAGTGGAGGGGTGATGATTTGGACTTGTTCTGCAGCCACAGGACCTTTGCACCTTAAAGTCATTAAGCTGACCATAAAGTCCTCTGTATACCAAAGTATTATATGAGCCCACTTGTCTGACAACTAAGGCTTGGCCAAAATTGAGTCATGCAACAGGACAGTGATCCCAAGTACAGCAGAAAATCTCCACATTAAAACTGCTGAAAACTTAAATTTTTCACAGGGCTGCAGTGACCTGATGAGTAAAGGATCCGTGGTTCAATCACTGGAGGAGACACAAATCTTTTGGGGGTCGCATTGGGAAGGTTGTCCAGTGTAAAAAAATAAAAATCTCCCAAATCAAAAATGCAGAACTACATGCTGTGGAAATCTTATGCTCCCTCATAAAAGAGCACATAGTTAACTACGGCCACCGCAGATGCTTTGTTGTTGTTATTATACAATTTGCTAATCTGCCTGGATGTCCATAGAGAGCCTTGCATAAACCACTCATAGCATAATTGATCTCACTTGGACCATAGAAAAGCTTAGCTTATTTCTGCACATGCACAAAATATAATGCTGTCATATCACAATCATCACCATTCCACAGCAAACTGACCATCCATCAGTACTACTGCAAACATAACCACTCCCATCCCGAGAGCAATGTCATAAAAATGTCTTTATTTCATGATCACAAAAAAGGAAAGAAAATGACATAAAGTGTTGTTCGCAATCCCGCCTTCCCTCCTCCATGTGCACTCCTCCACACTTTTTTCCAACCACAGCTCAATTATCTGTACCACTCACAGAAGTAGGACATCGTGTATTCTGGAAAATCTTGCCATGTAATGTGTAAAAACCATCACCACCACAGATGAAACTTAATATTTGCCCTGAGTCACACACATTCTTAAGTATAATACAGGTCAAACCTTAAATTTAAGAGAAACGTGGCCTTAAATGTTTGGCTCATAAGGAAGATCACTTAATATAAGAGAGTATTGGTGATATCCATGAACACCAGGCATCATCTAAAGATATTTCCACAACAGAGAATTTTTTTCTGTTGAATAAATGTCATAATGAAAAGGCACCGCTGTTCAGCAAAGGTTTGAGCAAAAACACAAAGCAGCAAAGATTTAAGCATGCCCTTCTATTCTAACCTTGTAGTATTATGAGCCCCATAGCCTCCTATCATTGATTTTTAAAAAGGAAAAAGCTTAAAAAAAAGTTGTTATAAATGAGCATTCTTTGCACTATTCCAATGAAGGTTAGTAGCTTATTTGAATATAGTTCTCATTTCCCCTCCTCATAACATGCTTCATAACTGTTTGATGTGGTTCACGTTGTTGATTATCCTGCACCAGGGATTAAAATTTTCCTCTAAAATTGTAACATTCAGGTTTAACAAAGACACTTTAAGAAAATTGCTGAAAGACGAGGTGAAGGTGATTAACAAGCAGACACAGTGTTTTTACATAACGTCTGATCATTGTTACAAAATATATTGAAATGACTATAACCAAGAACCTCACTTATTGTAGGCTTTTTTAAAAGAACTTCACACCACAATTCTTTTTTTTTAGTTTTATTTTTTAGTTTTTTATTGAAGTGTTTCCATGGACTGTTTGCACCATTTAAGCTTACCTCATTTCCATTCATTGCATGACTAAACAGTTTATCAGTTCACAGTATTAATGCAAAAGTAGAAGAATAAGGATTTTAACTGTTACTGTTATATAACTGACTGAAAATAGCAAAGTTCCCTTTATATCACAATCAAAGAGCCTTCAGAGAAACTAGCACCAACATCTTTTACTATGATTATTCTAAGAAAAAAAGACAGGCAATGCTAGTGGCGAGAATGTGATTGGAATTTATTTCGACTGAGTATTTTCTCAACAAACTGTAGGCAAAGAAAAAAAAGATACTTCAGGGAAAGAAAATCCATTCTTATTTATGTTTTGCCTTAAAATCAAGTTGTTGTTTTTTTTTTTTTAAAAAAAGTTTATACAGAGAGAAATGAATCCACTTATGGCTATTCTAAAAACAAGTGTCAATACACTGAAGGTAGAATAAAAGACTGCTGACACAAGAAAATTTAAGTCTGCACTAGCAACATTATCTCTCCCAACTGGCGGTTTATAGTACTTTTACAAAAATAAAAGCTCGTAACTTTTTAGATTTCATATGTAAAAAATGGCTTCAAATGGTGGATGATTTTTCTGGTTTGTAGAGTCACGCATTACAGTCATAATGATTTTTTTTAATTTTATATCATGATCACAAAGAATGCTGACTGGCCTTAGTAATCATGGAGATCGCAAATAACACCTTTTGCTACAATACTTTGTACCACCCCTTATCACATTGATTGCCATATTTATGAAATATCATAATTTTACATTTAAACATGGTGAAAAAGTACCAGTGGCCATTTGCGGTAAAATATTATTCTACTATACTGGAAATGACAATATTTTGACATGTATAAAACTGTCAAGTACGTTATGCAATGTAAAAGTCAAAATTCAAAAAAAAAAAAAAATTGATATGGAAGAAAGTGGATGCAGTGTATGGATATTGATATCATATAATGTACACAATGGTGTTTAAAAACAAACAAAACAACAACAACAACAAAAGCTTTGTGTTCATAGTATCAGGTGCAGGTGAGTTACTTCCAGAGCCAGTAGTGACCAACAGTATAATACAGTAGTAGCATGCATTTCAACCTGAGTTTATCAAAAAAATATACAATGTCATCAGATACTAATAACATTAGCAAGTATTTAGATCGTTCATGTCGGCTGATTATTCTTAAATGAATATCTAGCTCCCTCTTGTGGGTAAAACCAGGACAGTGTGTCAAGCTCATAGCACATCCTTTCTACTTCCCTCCCCCACTCCCACCCGCCTATTCTTAAAAACGAAAACATACATTTAAAAAAGCATAAATATTGTGGGAAAACAGGCAAACAAAAAAATAAATAAATAAGTGTGTCCTATGGTATGATAATTTATGTTCACAGACAAGTACAATCATAGCTCACACAAGCACTTGTAAAAAGCTGCGCACCGAAATATGAAGCGATAACTGAGGGCACTGCATATTAGAACCACAGACAACCAAATTAAATGAGTTCCTTAGTTCTCACAAGATATAGATGCAAGCAGAGTAGGTTAAGTTACAGTAATTAGCATCTTCACTTGTAATATGACCAAATCACATACGCTATTTTTTCTGTCCTACAAACTGTGTAGCAGCACTCAAATGTGTTCCCTTTTCATTTACTTGCATATGAATATATCTTTCTGCTGAAATTTGTTTTGTAGTAGTAGCTAAGGGTTTTGGGCCCAGATTGAATCAATGAGTACAATGTAAAACACACTGCAAAAAAATTTAAATAAAATAATAATAATAATAATAAAGAAATCCTCATTAACATTGTCGAACTAAAACTAAAACTTCATTGTGCACTTCAGCCCAGTGTCACAATATTTCAACAAACCTGAGCAGCTAAGCCTAAAACAAACCTTCTATTTCACTGTTCATGCAAAGTGTTAACATTGACGTACCCTTTGGTACTTTCTTTAAACTAGCTCTTTGAAGGTTGTTCAATGTTAGGGCATTTGGGGCTAATCATCATGGCTTTGTGGCCTCGTTCTTCCAGGAAAAGTTACATGGAAATTCGGTTTGGCTCCTAGTTAGTTGTCTCAAAGAACATGAAATCCTGCATGAAAGAAAAGAAAAAAGAAAGTATTAATAAAAAATTTATGCTGATATTGATCTAATGTTTAATCATCAGTTAAAATGCATCAGCCAAAGAATTTATGGATATGTACTGCCAATTTTACAGTAAAGTAAAAACATATTGAAAGAATTTAGCAAATTGTGTTTTGTGCTTGTTGTGATTCAGGTGGTTTAAGACCACATTTCCCACTAGATGAGGGCTAGGTTACAAATGAAATAGCGGGTTGGTCGATGATTCCCCGTGCAAGTAGCTACACTGCGCTGACACTTGCTCCTAATCTGCAGTGGAAGAAATCTAAATCTGCTTTCTTTACAAAGCCTTTACATTACAGGTTAATAAGTCATGTGATTATTTTTGATTAAAAGGTAAGTTAATGTTGGACTTACAATGAGAAAACATGCACCGATCATCACAGCCTTCATTCTCACGTCCAAATCCATGGGAAACTGGATACCAAAATTGTCTGCATCTGTGAACGCTTCCCTAAGAAGCCCCGTCCACTGCTTACTGATTTTCCCAATCTTGCTGACTTCATCCATTGTCAAAATCTGAGGAAAGAGTTACATAAGAAGACAAATTACAGACGTGTTGCTTTAGGATAAAACTCAGTTCCCAAACTTGTTTGCTTTTTATTGGAGGAAGATCACTGAACAGCTCATAATTCCATCTTTTTTTGCCCACTGCCACAGAAATCTGAGTTTTGTAAGCTAGGGGATGGTAATATCATGCTTCAGTTACCGTTCCCTTGGATTTGGCAAAAGGCCTCTATCACTGACCCAAATCCCCTTCACAGTTCAATCTAATAAACCTAGCTGAGCCATGGAACAATGCCTACGCTATGCCACACAAGAGCATGCCCTGTGCAGTGGCTTCATCCACGCTACAGGCTTACGTTACTGGAATCACATTTCTCACTTCAGAGCATGAGAAGGATTCCTTAAAGAAAAAGGAAAAAAAAAAAAAAACATCTAGAGGGTGAGAATGTAACCATGTCATGTTATGTTGTCACAAATTTCATGGGTAAACCCACCTCAAAGTCAACATCTGGAAGGCAGCTCCATCCACAGAAAGGCCCATGAATCTTCAGTACAGGCTCGTTGTGTTCGTTAGCAACAATAAATTTAGGGGAGAAAGGATGCCATTGTTGTATCAAATAGCCCACTGTGTTGCCGGGGGGAGCCTGCACCTCCAGCTGAGTGAAGCATTATTCGAGAACAGAGCGTTATTTCTAGTCAGTTTTTACAAATATGTGAAAAGGTCAAAGGCGAGCCACGAAGTCTAAACAACGAGGGACGCAGTGGTCAAAAGGAAAGACTGTAATTTCACAGACACAAAGAGGACATGTTAGTCTCACCTCTTGTAAACAACAAGGGAAGAAGCAGGACATGCACTTCAGTGGTCTGGTGATAGTGATGACTTCTTGTCCAAAATTGTCAAGGATGTGGATGGTGAAGGGGCGAAGGGGACCGCAACACTGTCGACTCAGACAGTCGTTCTCCTCGACAGCGTAGTAGACATTCTGGCCCATGACGTTACGAACTTCATACTTATTATTGCTTTCAAAGCCAATGAGGGCTGTATGGATTAAAAATAAGAATAATAAAAAAAAAAAAATTAATACTCAGTGAGCAACTGTTGCTAAACGTGTGAATGTAAATGTAGTGAACTAGTTTGCATACTGCACCTTCAACAAGCTCAACTTTCTGTTTGATGAGTAGTTGATCCACCTAGAACATAAACTAGGTTACTTTTTTCTGAAATGTAACACCCCAGAGGGGCAGTTGCAGTTGGTGACGTAGTGTTATTTACGTTGGCATAAACACAAATCATGTTGTATGTCCTGGACATCCAGAGCTGTAGCCTTAAGTGTTTTAATGGATATCCCTGGATCTCAGAGAGAACTAATCAATAGAATGGAAATGATAATAGCCCTGAATCTATCCATTACCCCGAAATATGATACCATTAATCAAAAAGGGTATTTTGCTCTCCTCCCTGGGTCATTCAAGCAGCAGATAAGCTTCAAATCGCTTGGATATAGTCTTTGTGGTCGATACAATCTTTTCATATAGTCTACTGTAAATTCTACTTATATTCTACTTATTTAAGTGTTAGTTCATGTGCAGTATTGCTTTGGTTTATATGTGAAATACTGAGTGTCCTTGGCCTAAGAATTTCATTGCCGGTAGTGATGTCCCATTGTTACCTGTATATGGCAATAATAAACTAAACTAAACTATAAACTAAACTCGAGGCCAGAGAGCAATGGAAACAGAGAGAGCGTTCCCATTACAGCGTTTGTTACCGTTGGCCTCCGGTGGCAGATAAGCTGGAACACAAGAACCTTCTTCTACAACAAAAAACAGAGGATGAAGGCAAAGAGGCGCAGGCGAGGCCACAGGAAGCAGAGAAAGAGTTGTCTTTTGTTGCTATAGCAGCAGAGTGAGGATGTGAGAGCCACTGCCACATCAACTAACTTTTTTTAATGCGGACTTACCTGGACCTAAATCTGCAAAGAATGAAGAAAAAAAAACTGCAGCATTAGCTAATTGGCAACTCTTGCCAACAGGTCTTATTCATAGGAGAGATTCTGACTTGTCATAGACGCAAAAGCAGAGGTGTTACTAATAACAACAAATGTAGCCATCCTAATGTGACAGAGAATCAGCTTGCCTCACCATTCATTTACTTTCAGCTACGCAAATTGCTCAATTAAGAGACACTTGTATCACTTTACCTACCTGTGTCAGGTACTCTAATCCTGGGGGACAGCCTGGTATTCCCGGGCTGGGAACAGCAAACATATTCATATTGTCCGGAGGGAGTTAGACCTGTTGATGAGGAGTGTTTAAAACTGAGAAATGGCGCCATCTTCTGCGCATATATATATATATAAACCACAGTCGTGAACGAATGCTGCTAGATCGAGGCAAATAGACAACGTCCCGACTATTTTCGACATCTATCTATTATTTTCCAATTGACAGAACAACCCGGGGCGTCACTGCGCTCTCTAAGATCATGTGTATGCTTTTGTTAACCAACAGCGATGTAGTAATGATCCACAGCGTGGGGGAGCGGCCGCTGCTCTACATGGTGGGCGACACAGATATTCTTGGTTGGTTCTGGAAGTGACGAGCTTCTGACGGGGAGACACCAGCTGGAGAAATCCTCATAGTCCGTTTGTTTACACATAGACAACAGGCCTAAAGCCCGTATGAGCTGACCGCGTTCAGCGTGTGAGGTCGTGCCAGCGCAAATGTATGTGACCGATCATGTTAAACATGTTTACTATCCGTGAATGTTTCGTCAGCTGGTGAAGAGAGCGAGGTTTGATCTGCCTACTTTTGGATTCAAACAGAGCGACGGGCTACAGTAAACACCAAAGTCTCTCTACTCACCCTCTGCAGTTCACACTAACCATAAGACATTAAGATGTTACACGAGAAATTTAAAAAATACTCACCGATTTTAACCTGCTACTTAAAATAATAACGGGCCACTCCGGAACCAAACCTATGGAATAAAACTGTAATCTCATTGGTTGGCGTCCTTGTACTTCCCTTCTTCATGCACCAATGGCAATATGAGAGTATAGAAATGAGATGAACAGAAGCAAATGGGTTTGAGTAGAACTGAAAAAAATAGAGGAAATGAAACCGTCGATAAGCCGCAAAATTAAATAGTCTGCATTTAAAAAAAAAA
>VUQJ01001095.1:13124-24434 GCA_015108635.1 Andinoacara biseriatus
AGTCCCCCTCCTGTGACCTTGCTCATATAGCCCATACCAAATAGGTAATATTGACCTTTTCATTTAGGCATGTTAATAGGAGTTGCTTTCTATTAAAACAAATGATGACATTGTCTGTAAAGCACAATACAATAAGTCATTTCAGAGGGATTACTTTAGCTTTCAACCACCAAAGCCAGCATAAACTCAATATAGCTCAGGAAAGTCAAATTAAATTGAACTGTGATGAATGAAGTAAACAGAGGCTGAAAAAAGAAAAAATTCCATGTTTAGCACCACACAGTCAGTGAGATACTGCGCTGTTGATTACTATATGTGCATTTACATATAGCAGCTAGTACGCAACCCAAGGCATTTATTAGTATCTGCAATTTATTATTATTATTATTACTTTTTTGCTTTGAATTCTCAAAGGGGCCATTCTCACCTCTTTGGATGCAGTTCTCAAAACAGTTAAGGCATTTTACACAACACAGACTCACCTGAGCAAAAGACACTACAGCAATCCAAACCTATTTCACAAATGTTAAAACATAAAAAGTTATTCAATCACTTCAACCTTTCCTCACCATTTTAATACCAAGACAATAAATTGTTTATTGTTTTTTTTTTTTGTGCTTTTTTCGAAACCTTACTGACTTTGGAAAGAGTACTGCAAAAATGTGGACCTGTAAAAAGTGTTCAGACACAAAAAATAAAATGGAAAAGATTTATTTGTAATTTTACAAAATTATCATAAAGTACTGTGAAACAGCTACACTGTGAACCCAAAATCCAGGACTCAGAAATCCAAAAATAAACAGAAAATAGAGTTTTAATAGATTTTTAATACTGATGAGTCTCCAAAAAAAAGAATACAAACAGAGAAGGAGTGGAACTAGGACTCAGAGAGCAACAGAGCACAGCAGACTGTATGAGGGGCGCACAGGCGTAAAGGGAAAATCAGAAAATCGAAAACATGAGGGAACATAGCTGAAAATAATTGAGAGAAAAGACAGAGGAAGCAAAACAACACAATGCACAAGAGACAAGGGACTGGCAAAATTAAATGGAGAGAACTAATCAAGGGAACATAGAGACTTACATACATGGGGGACACTGGAAATGTAGAATAACACATAAGCCGGACAAGACAGGTTAAAAAAAAAGAAGAAAAAGAAAAAGATCGCGGTGAAACTGGAAACCTGATTACTACAACTATGTGAAGTACCTTTTGAAAGTCTACTAGAAGATATGAATGCAGCATAATCCCTACTTGGAAAAATCACTGAAACCAACCAGCTGATGTACTGTATATCGCAAAAGCAGTGACCCTTGAAAGTCTGAGCTATAAGATGAATAGCCATAAGGAGCCATGGAAAACAAAACTCAAGGCTAAGATCAAGGCAGGATGGAAGGAAGTCAGCCAGTGATGAAGAACAGGGTGCTTAAGAAGTTCAACAACCATAGCTGAAGCTTTAGAAACAGCTAAGCAAAGACTCACAGCCTTGAATAGATAGAAGCCAGGAGAATAAACCAGATGTTCTCCACTGAACCATTCAAGGTGTACTCTCCGTGGCAGGAGGGCAAAATGAGATCAGCACCCCCACCAAGGACACAGATGGAGGAATACTGAAACAGAATTTGGGAGAATGATGTAACAGATAACAACAATGCTCAGTGGCTAGTGGATCTAAGTGCAGACCACAGCGACCTCCCTGAATAGGATCCAGTAACCGTCACAGTGGCAGACATCCAAGAAAGAGTCTCACATATGAAGAGCTGGACATCACCAGCACTGATATGATTCACATCTTCTGGCTAAAGAAGCTAACTGCACGCCTAGCAGCACAAACAAACCAGCTGCTAATGGCTAAGACATGCCTGGATTGCCTGAACATAGTAGTTAAGTAGTTATGGTTGGCAAACAATGAGCAAACGTAGAAACATAATCAAAACAGAACCTAAAAGGAAAAACACAAAACGCTGGGCATGAGGCCCAGGACCATGAAAGAAACAGTTTTTTTGGACTCAGTGTTAGCCACCAATTTAGACACTGATGGTTGCTGCAAGATGGTGCTGTGAACATTCAGGGACATATGAATGAGATTGCTAAGAGTTTGCATCCCTATTGCATCCACTATTACTGAATATATTTTTTAAAATATTATGCTTCCAAAAATAACTATATTGATATCTGAATATATACAAACAAGTATGTACAAATCAGGTATTATTGTGTGCAGGTGTCACCCAACATTGGTTTCCATGCAAACCCAAATTTCACTACAATCCCTATATTTTTCATAAATTTTGATGAGCTCAAGTGCACCACCAACGTTCAAATGTTTATTCTGATGACTAATGACAAAACTAGAAAGGTCTGACAAACCTGTGCACCACCTGGATTGATAACAAGAAAGACTATGATGCCTCACACACGGAAATGCCTAGAATTGTATAAGATCAATGGGACCCTAAAAGCCAGTGGGGTTGAAAAATTAAACGTGTTACGTTTTCTACATCATCATGACCACCACTCCTCCAAATCAAAAGGAGCTAGTTGAAGTGGTTCTGGCATATGGCTAGGAATCCTCCTAGGGGCCTCTTGGGTGAGGTATTCCAGGAATGTCGTACCAGGAGGCCAATGCCAAAACATTGGCGCTGTTCTGTTGTTTTTTACTCAGCCCTCACACAGTGTTTAGAGCAAAGTCCCACTTATTCATTGCTCTGCAATAATACTGGGATTTTACTGAAACAGTGAAGAACTTAACTGAACTTAACAGAGCATTGGAGGAATTACATTAATTATTAAGTGGGAAATCTACGCAGTGACCTACGTTGTAACCTGACCCGCACCTTCCAAGCAAAGTAACTAGATCTTACGGCGACACAGCCCATGACGATTGTGATTGGCCCGTTCAGCGACTCTTCTGGCTCCTTTTACAGCACAGTTGTTTAATTTATCAATGACAGAATAACAGCCATTGATACTGAATATAAACTGGGAGGTGGATCCACAGAAGAGGGGCCTGAAAGTTGAAGGCTCTTCCTCCCATTCTACTCTTAAATACCATGGGAAACACAAGTAAGACAGCAGTCTGACAGTGAAGCGCTCTATTGGGGTGATACACCACTATGAGGTCTTTAAAATAAGATGGGGCCTGGTTATTCAAGACCTTGTAATTGGGGAGAAAAATTTTAAAAATCAAATTTGGATTAAACAGGGAGAAATGAAGAAAAGACAATACAGGAGAATAATGCTTTCTTTCTTGTCCCTGTTAGTACTCCTGCTGCAGCTTTTTGGCTCAACCCGATAATAATGAATTACAATAGTACAACCTAGAACTAACAAATGCATGAACTAGTTTTTCAGCATCACTCTGAGACAGGATATTTCCATTTTTAGAGATATTACACAAGGGCAAGAAAGCAATCCCATATATTTCTTTAATACGCACATTGAAGGACATATCCTAGTCAAATATAACTCCAAGATTCTCCACAGTGTTAACGGAGGCCAAGGTAATGACATCTGAATTAAGCATCTGGTTAGACACCACATTTCTTTTATGTGAATTTAGAAGCAAGAAATTACAGGTCACCCATTTGTTTGTGTCGTTAAGACATTTCTGCAGTTTCACTAATTGGTGTGCGATCTGGCTTCATGGAGGTAAAGCTGGGTATCATCTGCATATGTGACCTGTGTTCTCAGCCTCGTTAAATAAAAGATCTGGAGCAGGTCAGTTTTGAAAGTAACAGCCTCTTTACTCTGCATCTGCATTCATAGCAAATGGTAACAAGGTAGAGTTGTTATCTCTTGTGTCGTATATTGTAGAAGATTACTAGAAAATTATCTATAATTCAAAATCTTATGTTTTGAAGGATATGGTAGACTAGTTATCTCGTGGACAAACACTGAGTGTTCTGTGTGAAATGACGGCATTGGATCAAATGCAGATGCGGTACAGATGCGTTACCTCTACCTAAATCCTCCATCATATTGAGTATTACCCATAATCCTTTGCCATTACTAGTCAGTGCTGTGATATTTCAGACAATAGGTGGGGCTGTAGTCCCATTTAGCTGGGTTTAACCACAACCTTTTAAACTATGTTACACATGATGTATGCTATGCCTTATAATAATGATGCCTGAGGGAAGCATGTAAAATGTCAATAGAATTAGTCTTAGCATGGTACCCTGAGGAACTCCAGTATTAACCATTCCTTTGCAGGTGATCAATTAGCTGTTTTACAACTACTCTTTCAAAAAATTTATGAAAAAAAAGTTGGAGATTGGGCTAGAATTAGCTAAGACAGCTCGGTCACTGTGGCCCAATAGGTCAGTCCTTCGATTTTGGAGCAGGGGGTTCTTTGTTGATCAGCATTCTTGCTTCACTGTAGATAGTGACCCTGTTCCAGCAGTTTCCAGTTCATAGCAGGCTTGAACCTTGTTAGTTGATGGGCTGTTGCTGAATAAAAGTAAAGTTGGTTAGAATAAAATTATCCTAACCAATTCCCTTTCATCTGAGGATGACATTTTGGCTCTCCTTCTAGACCTTGGCAAAATGGTGACACACCCAAAAAACTTGCACTGATGCAAACTTGTTTGAAATGATGAGACTGGAATGTGCACGTTTAGAAATAGCTTGTGTAAATCTACAATTCTCCTTCTTAGATCTTCACTGACTTCCGTGGACTTTCCCATTGTTCTGCATATTGGTTCAATTCCATGAGCACTGTTAAACAAATAGATTTTTTGCCTGCAAACATAAACTACCAGTTGTAGCCAATCATGATCACACACACACACACACACACACACACACACACACACACACACACACATATATATATATATATATATATGAGCCTATGTATATACTTTAACTGTGTGTGGCTTAGAAAGAAATCCAAAATAAATTCAAACTTGTACACACAATTCTTATTTTTTTAAAGTAATTACAGATGTATGCTGTACCATCACTCCACCCTGGAAAAAGAACAATTCAAAGAAATCATTAAAAACCCCAAATTACCATGACATTCATGCCCATAATGAATATATGTAAACTTCTGAACACCACCGTATATTTTGCTGGGAAACTTTTATTCTTCACATTTATGTGAATGTTGCTTTAACACATAAAAGCTTCATAAACACTGTTGCAGATAACACCTCAAGAGCAACCTTCTCCACAAAGACAATGCAGAAGTAAAATAAATGGAGGGAGATAAATGATTCAATGCACAGCAATTACACAGTTAGAGGGTGTTGTACTGTATCATCCTTCACCTCTCATCCAGCAAACTCTGGATCCTGAATAATGTAAAAGCCACATAAGTGTGAGTCCACATAGCTGGCATGTACTTCTTACATTTCAGAATGTTTTTCCCATTTCAACTGATTTCTACTGCGGGAAACATACTTTCAACATATATAGAAACACCTAGGCAAAACTATTAAACCACTTGAGGAAATAGTACCATGGGGTAAGTACCATAAAATGAACCAATGAGCCCATGCTACAGAAATCAACACCTGTAGCAACAAGTACAAGTCAGTAGCAAAAAATACTTTTCAACCTCGGCAAACTACCTAGATGAACTGCACATGGACTAATGATTACAAAATAAAACAGCTCCCAACATTCAGTCATTTCATGCACATCCGTAAGAATGTGTCTGCCTTATAAACTACAGTAGTAGCCAACAACATGATATAATGGGATTGCAGCATATCAGATACACTTTGCATGTCATGCCATTTTAAAGATGTTTGCTATAATTTTCTTTGCCTTAAAAGTGAATGCTGGTTGGCATTTGACATATGAACAGAAAAAAAAATAATAGTGATAATGCACAAAATGACTAATCGTGCTATTTTATGATACCAAACTCGGAAAAAAAAAAAAGACTGCATAAGAAGATCCACCCTCAGAAGAAGGGAATATTAAAGTGAGATACTGCTGCTCTTTAGGGTGTCACTTTGAGTTAGTCATATTGGTACTTCTTAGTATTTAAATAGCTATTCCAACTTTGCAATCACAACCTCCACTGCTACCAGTGTCACCCCACTACTGTCCCTCCTCAGAAATTATCCCTGTTGGTTGAGGACATGTGGCTGAGCCAGTTAGGCTAAATCAAAATCAATTCCTCTCCAATGGCCGTAGAAAAGCACCAAATTGAGTTTATGCTCTGCTAATACAATCAGCCTGTGGGTGGGGAGAGGATGACTGTGTTATCATTTCTTCCCTAATTTCATTTCTCCAAGGAGGCAGGCAGACGGGCAGGCCTGCTTGGTGGGGCTGGTGCTGGAGGGATGCCCATTGCCACCAGGCATGACTGGATGAGATTAGCGACAAATACCAGGGCAGTCAAAGGTTTCACAAGAGAAAACACCGGGCCAAAATCCAGGGTTGTGGGGGCAGTAAAAGGAAGAAATGAGGTGAGAAAGAGAAAGGTGGAAGATGGGAAAACAAAGCTGAAGAATAATAGCTGATTCTGATTTCTGGTTCTAGGGTAATAGTTTTGCTAAAGCTTTTAAATAAAATAATTGCACAGTGGTAATGTCAGAAATGTAATAAAATTGGACTACAGCATTCACATAAGGTAGTGTTTAGATCTGTTTCTTCATGGTAAAAGAAAAGAAAATGTAGTGGCTATTTTAGTGCACTTTTAGTTAGAGCTATACGATTAATCAAATTTTAAACTTGGTTATAATTTTGGCTTCCCACAGTTAAATGAACATGATCACGATCATGAACACTAAAAAGGCATGCTCCACTAATGAATGCAAAGTGAAGGCAAATCAAGCAGTCCCTAAATCAGCACCTGATCAAATGCTTCCATGAGCCAATCATAGCTGTTGCCTGCACTGTGCAGCTTATAGTTACCCTGACTGCTGATGGATGAGCAAAGGCCTTTTTGAATTTTTCAGACTTACAAGTTGGATTTTTCTGACTTTTGCAAGCGAATAAAACTGATCTGACCAATCAGAGCACTTTATTTAGCAACATGTTTGGTCATAGTGCAAAACACACACCGATACTATGAATATACAGTGAAATGGAAACAGTAAAATTACACTGTTTTACCTCAGACACACAGCTACACGCTGCTCTAGGTCGGCTCTCTGAAATGATTTCTCTGCCTCCTCAGATGTGATCCCAACTCTGCCAACAAGAGCTTAAACTGTCCCACTGTCATCCTGAAATATGCATGAAAGCGGCCGTGATGCAGCTTCAACTCTGGGATCAAACCATAAAACTCTCCCTGCTGCTGCTTTCTCGTCAGTTGGTCGAACCCAGAATCTGCTTCGTTCTTCTGTTGTTCAGAAACATCAGCACCTCATTATATCATTGCATTTTTTTCACAGAGCATTTTATGAGCACAAATTATTTGCAAAAACGCGACGCATTTGGTGTGCGTGTAAGTCGGACAATAAATCCGCATCTGAAAGATTCAGAATTTCGTGTTGTTTTTACAGAACGTGTCTGGTATGTAATGGCCTTACCACTGTTTTAAGATGGATATGCATCAAAGATAATAAAATATCTGGCACAGCAGGAGGTGGAGATCCCTTGACGCAGATCATTATCCTTTGCTTGGAAATACTTCAGATTTAGTACCAATGATGCTAGCCACAAACCTTTCCAACCACTGCGAATGCAGGGCCTGTGAGGGGATCGTTCCATTAGCCGGATTCACTTACCCTAACATCTGCTGGCAGTAAGAGGTCACCTGAAACTGGTTATCAGTTAATTCAGTCATAACACATGCACAACAGTAAATGATATTGCTTTTAAAAAAACAGGGACAGTCTATGTGAAGTCTTTGATTGCTCGATAATTGTTTTTACCGTCCTCTTTTCTGATTTATTCCTTTACACCTTTTCACTTTAATGAGATGGAGCTTCAACACTGTGTCCTGGATGGCAGAAAATAAAATAAAAAAGATTTTTTTAAAACAGTGTGGATGCCTTCCACCTAAAAAACAAGACAAGAAAAGGACAAGTTCATGACATGTTATCAATTTCAGCAGAATCATTGTTTTGTCATGGCTGAAACTTTAATGTGGCAAACATACACATGATCTTCTGCTTTGAGCACACCTCCCAACAGGAGATCAGCAACGAGCGTCCAGGTGCACATAATTGGTGTCGAATATGGATGCCTCACCTCAAATAATATATACAAGTAGTGCTGGTGAAATTATATTTTTTTAAAGGAGTATTCAGTTAATGTTTTGTAGATATTTCTAAAAATTGAAAATTCAAAAAAGTTCTTCATGTAAATTAAAAATTAGACCTGCAGGATTACTTACAGTTACAGCATTAGTACTAAGAAAGTAAACATCCACACAAATACATATTGCAACGTTTGTGTGTTTCAGCAAAATACATCAACAAAGTGCTTCTTGCTGATGCGCTCCTTTCTGGTTTTATGTCTATGGATTTATCAGTTACTGTGTGTGTGTGTGTGTGTGTGTGTGTATAAACCAGTATATATATCACTTTTCCTCTTAGTTTCAAATAGTGAGCCCTGCAGCAATGGTTTTCGGTCAGTCGCATATTTTACAAGTTTTCCCTTTATGTGAATATTTCCATAGTTAAAAGACATACATTTATGGTACTAAAGTTATCTCTGTGTGGGATGCACATGCCTAATGAGCTTTACTCAAATTCACTGGCTTCATTCCAGAGTCAATATCCAGGATCAATAAGCTGTCTGCATTAATGTGAAAACATATGCAGTGTTAGCTTGGCTCTTTATGTTCAGTATGTGTATCGAGCTTATTGCACCACCAGTTTTGTCTTCCCAATCCTCAACTGGAAACTAGATTTCCTTTTTTCCTGTGTCATTAATTCAAGAATGAAGAGCGAAAGACATGGAGTGAAATAAAAGAAATAGAGATAAGCACCACATCATATGTAGGCTCTGACTAATGATTGCGTATACATTATGACTGGAACAATGTCACTTATTAAATCTTAGATAGCAACCCACTGTATGGCTAAAGGCTTTTAGCCTTGTATGCACTGACAGACATTTGACACTCTGTTATAACTAGCCCACTAATGTGACCTTGTGGATTTCTCTGCATAGCTTGAGCCATGAGATGCCGCTTGTCAGAGGTCAGTTGCATATTAGCAGAAAACACCAGTTTCACCTCATTTAGAATTGGTGATACTCCACCCACCTCTGGCTTCCCTGACACAAACACCGCCACTGATGAGTGTGTGTTTGGCCCTGAGTTCATGGCCGAAGCCCCTAGATTGATGCCATGCTGATATTTAATGATGTACTGAAAAACAAAAGCTCGCACCCGCTCTGGACAACCCTGACACAAACTGTTGGCTGTGCTAAATGTCATTCTAATTATCCATCTCTTTTGCACTGAATGCAGCAGTAAATATATGCACAAATTTCGCCCTCTTGGTCCCTCCATTCACTGTCCTTTCCTTCATCGCTCCTGCTTACTGACTAAATGTCACACATATTCAAGCAGGTGGATTTAGTGCACAGGTCTGAATTTATTTTGGATTTTCTCTAATCCACACAGGGTAAAATGTTTACACAATGGCTCAAATATATACATACTGTAGATGCTCACTAATATTAGGTTAAATGTTCCTTAGCAAGTTGCATCTCAGTAGTAATCAACAAGCTTCTTGCATAATTTTGGTTGAATTTCTTTTTTGGCCTTTTTTAGATGCTCGGTGAACGCAGACAGGAAAGTGGGGAGAGAGATATCGGAGAAGACAAGTAGGAACGGGCCACAGATGCAAACCTGGGCCGTCCACACCACAGTCATGTGGTGTTCATGGTCGCCTGCTCATCCTCAGAGCCACCTTGGTGCCCCAACTCTTGTTTGTAGATCTCCTATCAGAAAACCAGCTTTTAAAGTGTCGTCTATAAATTCTCAACAAGGTTGAAGTCGGGGCTTTGGGAAGGCCATTCCAAAAGCCTAATGTAAGCCTGCTTTATTCATTCCAACACAAGTCTTAAAGGGTGTTTGGGGGTCATTGTCCTGTTGGAACGCCCAATTGTGTCCAAATTTTGACCATCTCGTTGATTTGAGGTGAAGTTGAAGAAATCTAAGGTAGTCCTTCTTCTTCATGATTCCATCCACTTTGAGCAATGTACCAGTTCCACTGGCAGAAAAACATCCCCAAAGCACGATGCTACGCTGAACCATGCTTGACAGTTAAGCTAAGTAAAGTTTTCTTAGATTTGAAAGCCTCAACTTTACTAACTCCTTGTCTAGTCTAACCATAAAACCTTATCAAGAACATGCTTGGCTTGCCCATGTGGGTGGCTGCAAACTTCAGTTGAGTTTGAAGGAGCCAATTTTGGAGCTGGGGCTTCTTTCTTGGTTGGCACCCCATCAGCCCCATGGTCACGCAATAATCAGTGTCAAAAATCAAAAATTCAGCACCACTTATAAAAACATTTAAGTATCTTTAACTTTGCTGTATGAATTGGAGAAAATTCAAAAATAAATTCAAAATTGTGCAGCCAATTCTTGTTTGTTAAAGTCATTAAATAAACTAACTTATCTAATAATAAACTCTACCTGCTCACTCAAATAAATAATTAAAAGCCCAAAGTTAGCATGCCATTCATGACCACTATCACTGTATGTACACTTTTGACCACAGATGTATCTATTCACAAGCTGATTTGAAAGTTATTGTTCTGGCTCGTGTAAATCATTTTATGTTTAAGGAAAGGAATTTTAAGTTTTAGAATTCTGTTTACGTCAGCTTTTTCATGACACTACAATGACACCAAGTGCTCGTTTTGGGTACGGCATGTAAAAAGCTTCGCTTTGTCTAAGATGCCTTCAATTCTCTCGACTGTTCGTGGAGAAGTATACAGCACAGTGGTTTCTCTTGTTTCGATCCTTGGAATGGATACGTCTGTAAGTGCTGTCAGTTACAGTTTGTCATATAGTACAATACGTGAATTGTTTTCTTTGAATCCTTGAGTTGATTGTATGAAGCGCTTCTGCATTAGCCATTTATTACTAGCATGCGTTGCTCACTGCTAACTACCAGCGACGTCCGCAGGTGATTGCTTTAATGTTAAAGACCTTATCTTAGTAAGAAGTGTTTAAACACATGTCTCAAAGTGTTTTTACTGACATGTTGTGTTTTATGTTTGTTGTAGTTTTACGATCTGAGTACATTAGTGTGGCAGTACAGCGATTAAAGCTTCGTGAATGAAAGCTCCACTCCTCATTTACTCTCGTTAGCTATCTGTCAGTGCCTTGTATGGACACAACAGCCAGAACAGAATAGTAAAAAGACGTGCACACAGCGGGT
>VUQJ01001096.1:0-14524 GCA_015108635.1 Andinoacara biseriatus
TGGATGTTTCACCCCCCCCCCCCCCCCCCCCCAAAAAAAATAGTACTATAGTAATTTACCTACTTTTTAATAAATATTTTGTTTTGAGGCAAAACCAGCAAAATCTTCAGTCGGTCCTCTGCCCAGTGTGAATGAAGGCAAAAGGCGCAAATATCAGACTATAATAAAAAGATTTCGACACAGATTCACACAGTACAGCCGCAATGGCACAAAGGCCGGGGAGTATGTGCGGAAGCCAGTAATGATCCTTCAGCAGGTTCGCCGACAGAAATCTCACGACTCTTACTTCCTCTAGTTAGACAAGTTTGCTTGTCGAACATGTTTTCTACACAAAACAACGCTAGACTCACCTGCATCTTGTGTAAGAGTTGTCAAACCATTTCACTGCTAGTTGGACCCTGTATTACCAGGCATGTGACAAATAAACTTTGTAAACGCAGCTGAATCAATTCAAATCAATCTGATCACGACCAACAAAAGTCAGCTCCTCAGTGCAGCCAGAAAATGCTTGAAGTAATGTGATCGTTCTTGCATTCTGATTAGTTCTAGAGACAGGAAGGCATTTACGGGCAATAGGAAATCGCGTTTGGAGGCTTTTGATAATTCAGACTAATCAGAGATGGGTATTTAACAGGTTATGAAGCGACATGATTGATTGGTGTATAGTACCTGTGGCAGCACTACTCAGGGGGCCCGATGGAAAGCTCTGGCGGGCCAGATGTGGCCCGTGGGCCACCAGTTGCTGTTCCCTGCTGTAGGACAAAATGCAAGCAGAGACTGCAATTCCTGAGGGTTCTCAGGAGCAACCACCTGACTCAAAATCTGCTGGCGTCCTCCTACCGTTGCTCTGTAGAGAGCATTTTGACCTACTGTCTGTGTGTGTGATTCATCAGCTGCACAGCAGGAGACAGAAAACCACTCCAGAGAGTCATTAATACGGCTCAAAAGATCATAGGCCGTCCCTGCCCTTCCTCCAGGATCTGTTCAATGCTCGCTGCCAGAGGAGGGCACAGAACATCCTCCACGACCCCTCACACCCTGCACATTCTTTATTTCAGTTGCTGCCATCAGGCAGACGCTTCAGGACAATGAAGGCCAAAACAAATACAGCTTTTATGCCCCAGACGTCATTAAACTGACCTCTGCTCTTAAATGGAAAGTGATGTTGGGTGGTGGTATTTTGTGTGTGTGTGTGCGTGTATTGGGTGTCTCTTCTAATTTTATTATGTATTGGATTTTATTAACTATTTTACTACTCATACTTTCTATTATTTATTGCTGAGGCACCTGGAAGGACTGCATTTTAAATTTCATTGTACAACCTGTGTAACAAATGCCAATACAGATTCTACTCCATTCTAACTGATGACCCATAAAAAGGTGTCTCATTAAGAAACATGATGGGTAAAACCCGTGAGCTCTCTCAAGACCTTTGCAACCTTAATGTTGCAAAACATACTGATGGCACCGGTTGCAGAAGAATTTCTAAACTACTGAAGGTGACCATAATCCTGTTGGGGCCATAAACCAGAAGTGGAAAAAACATCATAAATAAGATAACCGTAACATTAGTTTGGTGTTGGTGTCTTTCTATCAATATAATACCGCCACACAAAATATTGTGATACTATGCCGTATTCAGCTAAGCCGCATTATTTTTCCAGTGCTGTAAGGCAACTCTGCTGCTTCCTGATATGAGTCGTGTGTGTATTTTAGAGGCAGGGCCTCTAGAGAAGAGATCTGTCTAGTTCTGGCTGCTTTTACAGACATGTTTGTGTGGCGGGGTCACTTGTGACCCATGTTAAACCTGCTGATGTGGGTGGAGTTGTCAAAAATGACTTTAATAATCCATGGAAGCATGTGCAGGGATGTAACCAAGTGACTGTCAAAGGTTTTTACTCTCTAAAACAACCAAATACCGCAAAGGTGAGAGTTCAAGATTAAACTACATAACCAGCTCATCTTGCAATACCTTTTCCTGCCGGTCCCACTTAAAGTGTTTTTCCAGTCAAAACAATATATACAACAATATATATTTAAAACACACAAACAAAAATACAACAAAAAAAATGTTTTTGTGTGACTACACACCCTCTTTTGGGTATTTGCCACACCCTGCTTTAACTAATGTAATTTAAAGCAGGTTTAAACATCCTAAACTTTTCTAAACACCTGATGGACACACGTGAGAACACAAATTTCACGCCGGTCTGATCGGACATTAAGTCGCTCTCCTTTTTCCTGCCTCCTGCACGCACTACCCTTGCAGTACTACACCTACACTAACTGAAGCGGACTATTTTCTGCTCTGTGCTGCAGTTCCTGCATGAAAACAGCTTAACAAAGCTGCCTTATGATATATATAAAGCTGAGATAATTAATGAACTGTTAATCAAAAACATGTCCCACTGTAGCTAGGATTGTGCACCTCAATTGGGCGAAGTAAGAAAACAATTCAGTTGACTGTAATCTGCAATTTACTGACATCTTGTGGTGAGATTTTCCACACTCTACCTTTAAATGAGTAACCGTAACTTAGGCAGACTAATGAAAACAATTCAAAGCCCTACTCATAAATCTGGGCTGTACCAATTCTGAAACTCTGGCCTGACACTGATACCTAAATGAACTGTTTGGCTAAATTTTATTCTTATTTCCCCCTAGTATCATTTAAAAAGGTTGATATGACCTTAAAATATCTGTGCGTCCAGATTATGTGTGTGCAGGATTAAAAATAAGCATACAACACAACTCTGCATCATCACAGAACCACCAACATGACTTCCTAAAGAGGACTCCACACCTCTTTTACAATTTCCAAGCAACTGCTCAACCAGGAGCTGTGCTGATAAACCAGATAAGCATTATCTGCAGACTCACCATAGATCCCAAATAAGTACAGTTCAGCCCCGGGGAGACACCCACCACCCAGCTCACATTTAAGATCATGTATTTGCATGCACTGCGATCTGTTACACTGGGCTATTTCTGTCAGCTCACCTGTACACACAAACATGATTCTATTCCAGATATAGCAATGTACAGCAACTACAACAACTTTTATAATTACTAAGGCACAAAACAGTTAATGGGGTGGGTGTGCTGGACCTCTTCGCAAACTTGTGCTGCCTCCCTGTCAGCCTGTAGGTCTGTCATTGGTAACGAGGCCCCGCTTCACGAGCTAGCAGCTAGCCATGGTATAAGTCCTCGAATCTCTTTTAGGGTGAAAACACAGACTCGTGTGGTTATGTCTTCCCAGCCTACCTGGCAGGCCGCTGACAGGGAACGGCACAGCGTCCGGTAAACACGCGGAGATCGCGATAACATAGTGTTCCCAAGGAGTATCTGCCTGGTCCTGGCAGCGGCGGAAGCAGCGGTCCGGAAGCCCGGCGGAGCTCTCACAGTGGGAGGAACCACTGCGGCTGGTCGGGAGGGGTCCAGTGTAGCGGGCAGGGTGGACATTACTCACACACTCGTAGTCCGCATCAACACGAACTCTAATCCTTTAAATAGTGTGAATAAACTTAAATAAATTGAGTGTTTCTTCAGATGATAACATAATAAAATTAATTCAATGTTAACCGGACTGTACCATGTCTGAATACTATTCCTTTAAAATAACTTATAATTAGAAACACACCAGGCAACCACATAAGAAAACAGACACAATGAATGGATGAATACCCTCATAAAGAAGTAATTATTCATTCCTTAATTGCATTCTCTGATTCATATATTTAATATTATGTGGCCGGCTATAGGGACGGGATAGGCTGGCATGTTAGAACACACCTCCTGCTTTCTGGAGGCGCTCTCAGCGTGCCGCTGTAGTGGTGCCCACTACAAATAACTGAGCCTCCTCCTGCAGGTCCCAGACCTGCACACTCCCTCCTTTGCAGCACAAACCAGGTAAGTTTTATATTGCATATTTATTATTAGTAAAAATTATGCTAAATGTTTGCAGTTTGTACCGATCCTTTAATATTTCCGTTTGTATTCTTACTAATTTAGTTTGATCTAAATTTAAAATACACATTTTTTATTTTGAGAAAATTGTAAGGTAATGCACAGCTTTAAAAGGATATCATGTATATGTGAGAATGGCGTCTCTGCCAGATGTGCAACTAAATCAGCCAATCCAGTAGTCAGAATATCAAAGTTGTACTCTCTTTCCCATTACTATTACTTGCAATTCATGATTCATATTTTTTTCTCCTTCTGTCTTTTTAACCCTAAAAGGATGAATCAGAGAGTTTGGAGCAAAGCCATGTATTCCTCCAGCAACATTTGCCTGGATGACTGTGCTGCAGAGCATCTCTCCTCTTTTCAGCCTGACCTTGTGCCATCAAATTCAGATGCATCACATGCTTCTTTGACCTTACACAGAGACAGTGAGAACATGAAAACACTATCAGATAGTGCTTATTATAGCAGTGTAGATGCTGGTTTGATGTATTCCAGTCAGCTGGATCTCACTTCATCGAGAGGCAGCGGACATTTGTCCATGAGAAGACACCAGTCTCCTGCGCCCACTTCTTATGGTCATCTTGACTGGAACCCAAACACAGGCAATCAAGCAAAGCGTGCCAGAGTAGAAAATATCATCAAAGGTATGACCAGCCCTCCTGGCATGTACGGCCCAGATGTGACAACAAACAAGCATGAAGAGACCGACTGTGTGCAAGATGATGAAAAGATTCAAGAAGCGCTTTTCCCTCAGACACACATGGAAAGCATGGCTCAAAGCCAGGTAACAAGAAAGCAGCTCGAGAACCAGCATCAGCACCTTAGACAGCTCAGAACAAGGTTGACTCACCTGGATGGAGAATGTGAAGCCACAAACTGGAATGACACCATTAATATATCTCATGATGCATTTACAGATTCATACAGTGAGTTTGAGAGCAGCTCGAGTATAAAATATCAAGGATGGAAGAAGGTTAAGCTGATGAACTACTTCCAATCCAAACCGGAACGAATAAAGCTGATGGCAGATGTTTTGAAGTATGAGCTGTCCAGAGTTGTCAGCAAGAGCGTCGACTCCATTTTCAAAAGTGTGCCGCTTTTACAGACATCGCCATACGATGTGGTAAATGTCGAGACTGATTCGCCAGTTCAGTCACTGGTGTGCAATGATGATCAGTTAAGACTTCCATGCTGTGGTACTCCAGAGGTGCAAATCCCAGATGTTCAAACAGAGGCTCTGTCGCTGGTTGTGCAAAAACCCGAACTGGAAAGATCCAGAATGGCAGCTCACCACCATCCAAAATCCCCAGCCTCCTTCAACAATGACTCCGCTCTGCTGGAAGATCAAGGATTGGAGGAGAATCACAGCATGGACCATCAACATGCTCTCAGATGCCTGCAGGACAGATGCTCCGAAGATGGGCAGTCAAATTTTAAGTTGACCGAGGCGCACTGGAATTCAGTCAATGTAAGATCAAAGGTCAACTCCAGATCTGTGAGAAGTCCGCAGACTCGTGCTGTGTCAGTGGATCCGGTGCTTATGGAAAGCATCCATTTTCCTCATGTGAAGACTGAGTCTGATAGCCTGGTGAAAAGCAACCTGTACATACTGAATGTATCCTTTACAAGTCTTTATGTTTACCTGTGGCTTTAAATGGCTCTTGGCAGTGACAGAACACCTCTTTGGATACTGCAGCATCTGAAGCAGATGCCTTTAGAGTCCAATAATTTATACCTGTGCTTAGCTGAGGTTTAAAAAGGCAAACATGTTTTTTTTTTGTATGAGCCTTATTTACACATACACACAGTGCTTTATTCAATCTTTAAGTGCTTTCTATCAAGCACACATACACACACACACACACACACACACACAGATAGATGGTGCATACAGGGGTTTAGGATCTTGATAGTGGACACTGCAGCACGCAGACTGGAGAAGCCAGGAGTTGAACCACTGACCTGGTAGATGACCTGCTGTACCCCCTGAGCCACAGCCACTCCTTTATGTAAAAAACTAACTACTCATTGTGCCACAAACCTTTTCATCCCTCGAGGTATTGGCTATAAAACAGTGTTTTGGAGAGAAAATGTCATTAGTGTCAGGCAGTTTGTTTTTGCATTATTTTGTCCTTAACACTGGTGAATTTTAGGAGGGTCTGACCACAAACCATCTGAAGAAAGCAAAGCTTATGTTCTTCTACACTCGCTACCCGAGTTCACTGATGCTGAAGATGTGCTTCTACGATGTCCAGGTGAGAAAGTGCTTGAAAGACTGAGGACAAGATCAATTCTTGCACGTCATTTTGTTATAGTCACAATGCATCTTGTGAATGCATGTCTGTGAGCATCATAATCCACGGATGAGATATACGCATCCAGCCATATTTTTATAAAAATGATGTATTATGTAAAAAGGGAATTTTCTGTAAAGCATAATGTTTAAAAACACCACAACACAGTAAAATAGTTTGACAGGTCATTTTATTTGCTTAACATGTTGTAATGCGAACTGTAAAACATACAGATATAAACACTCATCATCACATTTCATGAGCTTACCTTTTGTCCTCCTCAGTTCACACGCTCCATCACCTCTCAGCTCATCAAGTGGTTCAGTAACTTCAGGGAGTTTTACTACATCCAGATGGAGAAGTTTGCTCGACACGCTCTCATTGAAGGAGTGGTGGATATGAGGGGTCTGACTGTGGGGAGAGAATCAGAACTTTTCAGGGCTCTCAACAGGCACTACAACAAAGCCAGCGACTTCCAGGTGAGGAGCAACTCCACAACACTACAACACACTGCTGACCGCTTCCTAAAATGAATGCCGAAGCGTCGCTCAGATATTTGTTAGCTTATGGTCTCGTTTTTGACCATGTGTCATTATTACATTAGGACCACTGTATTTCTGAACAGTGTCACAGCTTGAAATATTTTTACTCCATCCACTGCATCTGTAGCACCACTTTTACTTGCACAGGTTTTTACAAGATCCATTTAATACGACTGCTACTGAAAATATGTCGAGTTCATGTAATAAACCTGTTATAAAGTACTTTAGTACCATTATTTACGGTAATTACACAGGCTTTAAGGCATTTTATCTTTTTTCCTTTCTTTTTTTTATTTTAACCTTTCTAACATGTGAATTGTGCATTAAAATGTGACAAATCACAGCACTCCCAACTGTGAAACTCAGGCAGACTCAAACCTATTGCAAAATAAAAAAATAATTACACACAAATAGAAACATGTTTCACAGCGTTTGTACACAGCGTTTGATTTACCTCCTTGCGGAGAGATCCTTTTCACCCATTTATAGTTAAAATTTCATGTTTTATTTTTTTAATTGAATTTGATTGCAGTAAATGAAACGAGAAAAAAAGGGTCCGACGCTGAGTTTTATTTTTCATCCAGTTAACTATAATTTTGCAAAGCCATGAACAACCTATTAATTCATAACTATATGAATGAAGAAAAGGTAGAGAACAGCATGTGATCTTATTGTTTCTCCCAAGGTCAACATATGCAGCATTAGCAATGAGAAACAGATGGATGTGCATCCAAAAAGTGACTATGATTTTCTTTTCTGCTTTATTTGTAAAATTATGCAGTTAAAAACTGTCAGTGTTGAATTCTTCATATGCACATAGACCATAAAAGGTCAGATAGCATATTAATTCTTTCACAGACTTTATATAAAAGCAGATGGGTTTAAATATTATTTATTGACACAACTCTTATAAAACAGTTTGATAAAACAGCTCTGACAAACTTGACCTGAGAAAAAATAAGGCAGGGTACTTAATGTGATATTGGGTGAAGATCTGCTGTAAACATGCAGATTTATTAATACAGTAAATTTCATCAGAGCTGATCAGTACACTAAAGCTTGACCATGACTCAGTTTGTACTGTGAAGTATAGATCTCTGGTAATTAAATAGCAGATTCTACTCATTTGCAAATTTGTAGCAAGGGAGAGGTCTTCACCGTTAAACTGTTTTTCTTTATCATTATGTGCATTTAAAGTCAAAACATTTCTGTGCAGAGCTTAAAGGTCGAGACACTCAATATGTTTTGATGGGACTCAGAATCATACTAAATAAATAATAAATCATCATGTGATTACTTTAACTCAAATTTATCTGCAAAAACATTACATTCAAAAGCTAGTCATTAGAGTTTCAACACGTGTGGCTTTTATTTCCCGATGAGCTGCAGACACATTAAACCTATAATTTCTGCTCTGAGTGGCAGAAGACAAAGACGGCAGGGCAAAGAGAGGATCAGAGTGGGTGGAGGAGTTACGAGTATGTCAAACAGAAAAAAGGGAAACTATGGTCCAGGGCTCCTTCATTAGACACTTGGAATGGTGTTAGTTGTGCAAGGTGGGTAAAACTAGTAGCTGCCATTTGAACAGGAACTAAAGAATGGTATTTTATGCACAATGACATTTTGACAGGGCCCATATATGGTAAATACTAATTACACAACTATTGCTAAGACCACCTCAAGTATTACACTGTCAGTGTCATTTAACACACATCATAAGCTAAAAAGAATATTAGAAATACTATTCATTAATGTTCATTAAACCCATCAGTATGACTTACTACACATAAAATATCGGTGTGATTTTGCAGAACTGCGTTGTGGTACTAAAAACATGTTCCCCCTCAGGCAAGAAGACCATTTAAATTTGGACATATTCCATAAATCCACTTGGGTACAAAAATACACTCATAATTTTGTATAAGTGGACTTATTAGACTTTAATATTTCCACATTTAAGTCTTTTTGACTAGAAAGCAGTAAGAAAATGTTATTACTAACAAACATCCATACCAAACCACGTGGTACTCGTGATCACTTCAATTCTCACTGTACTAATTTGAAATTGCACCAGTTAATAGTTTGAGCATTAGTAGCTTTGAACACTTTACCAGCTCCATGTTGCTCAAATTCAACATTAGTCTTAAAATAGAATTTTATGTGCCCTTTTATTGCCTGAAAATTGTTTTAAACACTCAAAGGTTCACACTGTGAAACATGAAACAGCAGACTGCAGCACAGGCACTTGTATACTCAGTTTCCCACACATAGATTAACCCTAATCCCAGGCCATAAACCCGTCTCAGAGGAGGTCTGCACTACAGTTTGGGACTAGGCTGAATCAGTGTCAGGTAAACCTGCTAAAATTCTATTTGTTCTTTCAGTTCCTTTAATATTGTTCTCAGTCTTTGTACCAAGTACTAATTTGTGACTTACCTGAATTTGCTTGGTCAGAGTCACAGCTAAAACATAATGCCAATCCACAATCCATGTTCTTTCTAAGAGACTGAACCAGATGCTGCCAAAGCACTTTGATTTTTTAAATCTTGTGTGGATTCACAGGTGCCTGAGAGATTCCTGGAAGTTGCCGAGATTACACTGAGAGAGTTCTACGTTGCCATTTCAATGGGCAAAGATCGTGATCCATCCTGGAAGAAAGCAATCTACAAGGTGATCTGTAAACTGGACACGGATGTGCCAGCTGAATTCAAAAGTCATCCCTCTGGATAAGAACCAGCAGACATCGTGTGCCACAGTGATGAATCACAATGTGGACTTACTCATTTCTTGACGGAAAAAATATTTCGATTAAAAAAAAAAAAAAAGATTTCTGAACATCTCCACACACGCGGCATACTGATGGCAGTGGAGTGCATTATATCTGTTGTTTATCACTGGCTGACACTTTTGCATCATTGGGTGGTTTAAAATATGTAGTTTGCTATATGAATTATATAGCAATAATACATATTTTGCATGATTTCAAGTTTTATTTTTTACATGACAAGTCACAGAGATCACATTTTGTTTTCTGTAATAAGCACAAAATAAGGTCCAAACCAGGAAAAAAAACACTTTAATATTGAACAGAATTGTACATACATACAAAATATATAAAACACAGATTACTTTAATTCTGCAATTACTGAATCAGTGAAAACACTGCTCCTAAAACCTGTTAAAATTGAATTACCATAAAAGAATTGTTTCTTGGTTCCATACTTACCACTTGGATCCATCCAATCATATTCCAAATGGAACACTTCAAATGATGGTCCAAAGGCAATTTAATTCTTCATCAGAAGCGATGCCTTTGTGTCTGATGATCCTTGCCTTCAGTTCATCCAGTAATAGTGGCAGTAATCCAGATGAAATGTCCTGATGTGAAAACAATTCTGATGTGCTTGATTTTGCTTTTGAAAATTACCCCCCCCCCCCAACCCTGATTTATAGAAATTTTCAGAGGTTTTGATGTGTCACTCCAAATAATGTCAGATGTATTTAGTTTAATTATCCACATGACGTCTCTAAAATTGGATGAGTCAGTGTAGTTCAGAAAGAACCACACCCATGCCCCACAAGCAACAGTGCATTTCAAGACCATGACCAAGCCACAAGGTCCAGCAACCTCCAAGGTCTCTGTAGATACTAGACAGCTCTATCATTTTAAAATGGAAGAAGTCTGGAAAGACTTTGCAGAATTGAACATCCAGCTAGAGTGAGTAAAAGGTGTCACTGCTCTGGCCTTAGAAGGTGACCAATATCTGCAAAAAAAAAAATATCACAATTTACATGTTCAAATCCAGCTGTCAGAGTCTACGTACATCTGGTAATGAAATCAGCTTTAAATTATTAAAAGGAAAAAAAATTTAAACATTTTTTTTAACTTTGTGATTACTGGATATTAAGTGTAGGATGATAGAAAATCCTCAAGTAAAATCTAAAATAAAAAGCACACATACGTCTAAATACTTTGACTCTACTATATCATTATTGTGCCGAAAGGCATTTTCACCAGTTTTGAACTCAACTACAGTAAGACAATGTTTCTAAAAATAGTTGAATTTACATTTTATGTTACTGCTCCCAGCAGTGTGTGAAAACAAGGGCCAAATGGCCAAACTAGTTTGTGGAACTATATATTTCACATACACACTCATGAGCCACTTTATACAACTGATCAACTGCTCATTATTGGAAATATCTAAGCCAGTCATTTGGCAGTTCAATGTATTTAGCCACATTGACATGTTGCTGGTGCCAGATGGGCTAGTCTGAGTATTTCAGAAACATTTGATCTTGGGATTTTCCCACAAAACCATCTCTGAGGTTTACAGACAATGGCCTGAAATAGAAAATATCCAGTGAAAGGCAGTTCTGTGGGTGAAAATGCTTGATCAAGTTAGCGGTCAGAAGAGAATGACCAGATGACTTTGAGCTCACAAGAAGTCAATAACTCAAATAGCCACTTGTTACAAAGTATGCAAAATAGCATCTCTGAACACACAGAACCTTAAAGCAGATGGGTTACAGCAGAAGACCACATCAGTTGTCTTTCCTGTCAGCTAAGAACGGGAAACTGAGGCTACGATTAACATGGGGCCACCAAAACTGGACAATAGAAGAGTGGAGAAATATTGCCTGGTCTGAGACTTGATTTCTGCTGCGACATTCAGATGGTAGGGTCAGAATTTGCCGTAAACAGTATGAAAACATGGATCAATCCTGCTTTGTATCAGCGGTTCAGGCAGGTGATGATAAAATGGTGCAGGGGATGTTTTCTTGGTACACCTTGGTATCCTTAATACCAAAGGATTGTAAAGCCAAACGCGTTGTTGGGGACACAATGTACTTCAAATATTCTGCTGTTCGTGGACTTCCTGCAACAATTACCATAAGTTAGCTGTGAAGCGCAATTTCCCAGCTTTCAGAAACCGTTTGAATTTTTCGGATAGAACAAATGGTCGCGCAATTACGGTGATTCAAAGTGTGTTTGATCAGACGTCTCAGTGGCGATGTGCTTGGTGTTAACCAGCTGTTCAAGGCAGGTAAGGGCAGGTCACAGGTGCACCAGCGGTGATCCCCCAGTGTTGTAGGGTTAAATGCCGCAGTCTACCTAATTATTCTCTATGATCACAGTGTATCCATCATGTGGTGGTTGCTTCCAGCAGAATAATGCACCATGTAACAAACCTGACAATGAGTTCACTGCACTCAAATGGCCTCCAAAGTCACCAGATCTCAATCCAATAGAGCATGTTTGGGATATTGTGGAATGTGAGTGTCGCATCATGGATGTGCAGCTGACAAATTTGCAGCAACTGTGTGAGATGCTATCTTGTCAATATGGACTAAAATCTCTGAGGAATGTTTCCAGCACCTTCTTGAATCTATGTAGGTCTGAAGGAAAAAGGGACCTCAAGCCAGTACTAGTAATGTTCACCTAATGAAGGTATAGTAATTAGATAAATGTAGTACAGGTAAAATCATTTTGATTTGTATTGCAAAAAAATCTTTATTAAAATTTGACATTTTATTATTGAGGGGAAAAAACCCCATGGACATAAAAACAGGCTTCACCAGCCAATGCTTCCAGTATTTTTGTGCGTATACTCTCATTGACTACTCCAGCTAACGCTGTGATCTCTAAGATAGTATTAACATACAAACTCTTTGTTTCATGGTTAGGAATGCACTGAAAACCATTTCTGAATAGAAGACAAGATTAACCACAGATACTGCCTACAGTCCAATTTCAAACTGGACTTAAAATCAGCAGCTTCTTGATGCTGTAAAAGAACTGGCAAAGAAATCCACGGTGCAAAAGGATTTTCCATGAAATCTACCTTGGTGTAAGAAAACTGCCTTGTGAAAGGTAAAATAGACATTTTACATGTACAGAAAGCAACATTTGGTGCTATTGTTCAGTCATTCTAAAATAATCATATTCAATGTTAACTGAAAGATTTAACACCCCAAAGGATCTACATGGTCATTTCTAACAAAGTCTCCTATTACACAAAGCATGTAGATCATACGATCTGATAAATTCAGTAACACTCAGAAAGTTTGTATTTTGTAGCTTTTATTGTAGTTTTTATAACTATAGCTGGAACAAGAAAGAGTGCTACAAGTTTACAGTACATGAACTGATAAGAGTATAAAAAACAAAAAAACAAACAAAACAAGAAAAAACAAACATAAAAATTATGACAGGATGCAAGAAGTAGTACAGAATTACTAACTACATATTTATTTGTGAATATCCAGAGAAATAAAAGCGTGTATTGTGACCTAAGAAATAACAGCTGGTATTAATCACCTCGATGAACATTTCGATGCCAATAAGCTTCAGCGTTTTTTCACATTCTGGACACCTGCAGAAAAAAAAAGCATGCTATTGGTAATTTTACAGTCAGACTTCATTCAAGTTGATTTGTTGTACATGACAATTAAGACCTTATTAATAAATGTTTATAATTTCAGGTATTTTAAGATGTTCTGTTAACTATCTTTCGATACAAAATATAATACAGTAAACTGCATCATCATGTGAGTCATTATATCCATTTTTAATCTGTATGCTCCCAATCAAACTCAGTAAGATTACTTTTGAAATGGTAAGACGAGTCTTTTCGGGAAAATGGCTGGCTGATTAACCAAATGTTTCTCACAGTCTAGTTTCCAATAGAGGTGATACAGTAAGAAGTGGCCTCAAACTTCTCATCGAGTCATTAAAAATTACCATTAATATCTTTTCAATTGTAGAATATTATGACTTGACAGCCACAAAGAACATCTACAATTGTTCTAACAACTTGATAAGAATAGAAAACATACAAACCTTTCAATGAAACCAAAAAAGTGGCAAGATTATCTTCTTAGAAATACTTGGTACGGTTGAGAGCTCTTTGTGCCAGCTGGCCACTCTCGTCCGTTATTCTCTCCCAGTCTGTTTGACCCACCACAAAACCAATAGCACGCTTTCGGTCTGCATCCTTTTGCTCTTCGAGATCAGCCCATCGAACCTTTAAAAACAAAAAGAGGGAGAAAAATCAGGTTGCCATGTTCTGAACAGGAAATAGATAAATGACTTCAGATAATTCAGTAACATCTTTTAACATTCAGTAGCATATAATTATGTTTTTTTTAACCACCCTTTGCAAAGGTAACACGCATCTTCCCTATAAATAAGAACACAACTGTCTATCATCTCTTTAAATATTGTCTTTCACCATGTTTAAACATTTAACAAGCTCACAACTGACATTAAAAATAAACAGCAGCCTCTGAGAGTAAACATAATTGCTGATTAGTTGGCTGGTGTATCAGTGCATCCCTACAAATGGTCTTCTCAGGAAAAAAACACAACCCACAAATAAGTAGATTTTAAACTCAGCCTGTTTTCCTCACTAACAAAATAACAAATACAGTTATAGATTGCCAGGGAAAATTTTACCCTCTTCTTTCCAGGTTCGGACATGCGTGTGGCATAGTCGTCCGGCAGCTGAAGGTAGTCTTCGAGGCCTGCCATGTGTTCGCCTTCACGTTTCCTCTTCCCACTACTCCCCAGACCATCCAACTTGTCTGTTTAAATGGAAGATTGCTGTTCAGTTTACCTCTACTTTCCCATAAAAACAACTTAAAGCCTCAAAAACCTTTTAACATTGCTCAAAAAACAGAACTTTATTATTTAATTTCTTTCTTTCTTTTTTTTTTTTT
>VUQJ01001097.1:0-15090 GCA_015108635.1 Andinoacara biseriatus
CACACCTGTGTTAATGGAGCAATCACTGAAACGATGTTAGCTGGTCCTTTTAAGGCAGGGCTGCAATGAAGTTGAAATGTGTTTTGGGGGATAAAGTTCATTTTCTAGACGAATATTGACTTTGCAATTAATTGCTGTTAAGATGATCACTCTTTATAACATTCTGGAGTATATGCAAATTGCCATTATAAAAACTGAAGCAGTGGACTTTGTAAATATTAACATTTGAGTCATTCTCAAAACTTTTGGCCATGACTGTAGATCCATCACGGAATCCAAGAAGCAGTACAGATTGAAGCCGAAGGGATATTACAGCAACTCTGATTCCCAATGTACATTGCAGGGCTTGCATCACGATTTGATAGACTCAACACCAGCCAACATAGAGAGATTGTACTACCAGAGGCAGCACGGAGCTCTCCACTCATTGTGACATTGACTGCAGTGTGCAACCCCCAAAAAACAGCTGGTGCCGACAGCATTCCTACAATTCAGCATTCAACACCGTTATCCCAAGCAGAATGGTTGAAAAGCTCTTCACCCTTGGACTAACACCCTCCCTCTACTGATGGGTCTTGGACTTCCTTACAGACGGAACTCAGGCAGTTGGAGTTGGTACCAGGACATCATACACAAAGACGGTGAGTTCTTGGACTCGGCAAGGCTGTGTATTCAATCCACTCCTGTGCTCCCTCTTCACCTACGACTGGGTCCCCTCTCAGAGCAACACCCCAATCATTAAGTTTGCTGATGACACCACTGTCATCGGGCTGATGACTGGGGGAGAGCAAGCAGCTTACAGGGAAGAGATGGCCCAGCGTGTGTCCTGGTGCCAGAAAAATAATCTCTCTTTAAATGCAGAGAAGTCTAAGGAGATGATTATTTTCCTGAGGAAGAGGAGAGACTAGCACGCTCCACTGTCAACGGAACTTATGTGGAGAAGGTGAAGACCTTCAAACTCCTTGGCATTTAAATCAGTGCAGATCTGACCTGGACCTATAACATACTGCATATTGTCAAGAAGCCTCAGCAGAGACTATTCTTCCTAAGGAAGCTAAGGAAATTTGGATTACCCTCCAAGCTTCGCAGCAACCTTTTACAAATGCACAATGGAGAGCATCCTGACAAACACAGTGATGTATGGGAACTGCACTACTCAGGACAGGAAGGCTCTCCAGCGCGTGTCAAAGCAGCACAATTCATCTGCGGATAAACCTTTTGATTGTTGATGGTCCACTATGGCAAACCCTTAAGGGGACTGCTCGAAGATTGACAACTGTAACACATAAATTTCCCAAATATGGGAGTAACACAGTAATTTCTTATATTATCCAGTGATTTAAATTAAAATGGTATTAAATGCTAGATGCTACATTACATGCCAGGTGTGTTTCCTGAATAGCTGTTAAACAGCCAGGTTGAAACACGGCTTCAATTGAATTTAAAGACCCAGCAGTAAAAGTGTTTAAAGAAGCTAATTTTTCCAAGAACCTGGAGATGATACCGCTCACGGCTCTTAGTGGCATTATTTAAACCACTGACAACATAATCTTGTTACAGTAAAATGTTCTGATGAAATGCCTTGGAAATGAGCATTGCTGGGAAAGTAACTAACTCAACAGATACCTGAACATTGTTGTAGACCAAACATATGCCTCAAAGCAACTGCACTCCATTGCTCAATGTGTAACTATTGAGTGAATTTCTTGGACTTAAGGATGAAGTGTCAGGCTTTGCTCAAAAGAACTCATCACTAATTATGGCAAATAGGATACAATGATTAAGTGAAGAAATGTTATTTCCTTAACGTCAGTGTAATGTTGCAAAGGCATCTTTCTGGCTACAGTTGATTGAATACTGAATTAGTGGCACTTATATTTCATATTAAACAGAACAACCAGCTGTTATGAGTAGAATGAAGCAGAGAATAAATTAATAAATCATTACTCCACACAGGGGCGTAGGAATGAGTTTTCTATTGGGGGGACACGTATCGGAAACCTGACAGATCCGTAAATTTATCGTTTAATTTCTTCTTTTTCAAATGTTTTTTGGAAAAATGGTGTTGTGTACACCAATATTATTGCATGTATTATAGCAGGGGGAGCGCAGTGACACGACTTTATGTTGCGCCTTCAAAATAAAAGCACAGTTAACCTCCGAACGTGTCGAACCGGACACGGCGTACCTCAAAAGTGCCGCCGTTCATGGACTTTAGGCAACAAATACCGTAATACCCCTATATAGCTGTGAAGTGCACTCTCCGAGCTTTCAGGAACCATTTGAATTGTTCCAATAGGACAAACTGTCACAGAGGTAATATAAGAAGCCAGCTAATCAAAATTCCTATGATCAGCCAATTCCACACTGATATGCTATGTCGTAAACAGCTGTTCGCTGCTAGTAAGGGCAAGTAACCGACGCTTCAGTGGCGATCGCCTGGCATTATAGGATTAAAGATTTCAAAATCAAGTATTTTTCTCCTCCGTGGTGTAATTTTTGGGTGGGACAAATGCACCTGTCTCGTATTTTGGGGGGGACACGTCCCGTCTATCTCCCCAGGTTCCTAAGCCCATGACTCCACATAACAAATGTTGTGTGGAGCACATATACATTGATGTGAAAGTCTGTTTGTTTCATGCATCTGAAATAAGAAAAAAAAAAAATCAGCCGATATCGCCAAATATTGACACGGGTATTGGTCTTAACAATCGTATATCATTTGGGCCAAGTACAGTACAGTAGATTTAAAACCCTACACACGCCTGTTAAAATGCTAGTTTTTCATGGTAAAACGAGACCAAGTTGAATAATTTCAGAACTTTCCAAACCCTTAAACTAATACTTTGTTAATGTATCTTTATTTTGATATTGCATTCAGTCTTTTGGGGGTATTGCACATTTTAACTTTGCAATATTTTCCCATTCTTCCTTGCACAAGCGCTCCAAATCTGTCAGATTGCAAGGATATCTCTGGTGCACAGATTCAGAAACTTTAACCTTAAACCTATGAACGTGTCAAACCCGACACAGCGTACTTCAAAACTGCTGCCGTTTGCGAACTTCTGGCAACCCCTATATAGCTGTGAAGTGCACTCTCCGAGCTTTCAGGAACCATTTGAATTTTTCCGATAGAACAAATGGTCATGGAGTTACAGTAAGAAGCTAGATGATAAAAGTTCCTTTGATCAGCCGACTCCTCGCTGATACTCTACATCTTAAACAGCTGATCATCGCTGGTAAGGGCAGGGAAATGGCGCTTCAGCGGCAATCGTCTGGCATTATAGGGTTAAATATTCTTCTGGAGAAGCCTTTGATTGGATGTATGCTTTGGGTTGTTGTGCTGAAAGAATGATGCTGCCACTACTGTGTTTCACAGTTGATTCTTTTGATGTTGTTTTTTGCACACACAACACTTGTACCTTTTTGATAGCCAGAACATTTTACCTTGATCTCATCAGATCATAACATATTTTCCCACATGTTTGGAAGACTTTATCTATGTGGCTGCAAAAATTTAGCTGGGATGTTTTTCTCTATATGAAAAGGCTTCTGTCTTGCCACCCTACTCCATAGACTGGACATATGAAGAATGTATGAGATGTGTCACATGTAGTACATAACCAGTTCATGCCAAAGATTCCTGCAACTTCTTACATCCAGTTCTTGGTAAAGTCATTGTTGTGCTATATTTTCTCCACTTGATCCACTTTTAGAAAACTGGTAGGGTAGGTGTGGTCACAAAGCTGACCCTCAATATCAAAACAGGTTCACAACTAATGGGTAAGAACTGAGAGAAATTGCAAAGGAAAATTAAAACTTTAAATTTGCAGTATTTTCTTTCCCTTTCCACTTGGTTGATCTAATTTTGACACTGTACCCAAAACACCTCAGGTGCACCCAGGAGCCACCATGTTAAAGATGTTTGATTTGTGACAAATATTGAAGCAAATCTAAATCAAACCTTTAAGGCTTCATTTGATCACTTTAAGGAAATATACACTGGCGTTAAAGTCCTCCCTTATTTCTTAGTTTGTTGCATGTTTGTCACACTTAAATGTTTCAAATCATCAAACAAATTTTTAAATTAGATGAAGGTAACCTGGGTAAATACAAAATGCTGTTTTTTGGGGGGTGGGGTAAATGAAGATCTTATTTATTAAGGAAAGAGTGCAATTACCATATTAACCACGTTGAAAGTGCAATTTCTCAGCTTTAAGAAACTATTTGAACTGTTAAGTAATTACGATAATTCGAAATGTGTTTTGCACAAATGTGTCGGCAGCAATATGCTCTGTATTAAAGGGTTAAATAGAACCTGTCTGACAAAGTTAAGCATTTTGAAAGATCTCAAAAAGCAACACATCATGCCACAAACTAAAGAAACAGTTACTGACATTTCCCAGGCGTGGCTGGCCTAACAGTTTAATCCAAGAGTGTATCAGCGACTCATCCAGGTGGTCACAAAGAACCCAGAATAATGTCTAAAGACCTGCAGGCTTCACTTGTCTCAGATTGTACAGTTCAGTTCTGTTCAATTTTATTTATTTAGCACAAAAATCACTAAAAAAGCCTCTTTCTATTGCAAGGTAGAGACCCTACAGTAATAAAATCACACCAGCAAGTCCACCTCTGAATCGCCCAAAAAAACCAAGTCAAAGTCCAATGGAGATCCTTTGGCAGGTCCTTAAACAGGTTGCTCATGTTCAGAAACCATCCAAGATGGCAGAACTAAAGCAGTTCTATAAAGAAGAGGGGTCCAAACACCTGATTGCAGTTTTTGCTGGCAGTTACTTTTCACACAGTATTTTTATCTACTATAGGTTTTCAGCTCACTTGCTCTTACTGATAAACATCAAAGTGCACAGCTATTACAGCATATTTTTTGGTTAAGTAGAGTGCACGTGTGGCTACACCTGGATAGCAAAGCTTAGTGAGAATATTTAAATTACTCTTGGGAGAAAGTGCTCTGGCTCACTAAATGACACATTTGCCCTAACTCTGTGTAGCAGTTCTTATGCAAAACAGCCCCATTGGCCATACCACATATAGGGATGTTGTATTTTCAGACTTATGCAAATGATTGACCTTTGAAAGAACAGCAGGGTGAGAAATTTACTTTTTGATGAAATGATTTCTATATCTGGAAAATTAATCAAACCAAAATTTATTATATTACAGAAAACAAAATCTAATTAAAAATTAATTTCAAGTCTGTTTAAAACAAATCTTCTTGTTCACTTTCAAATTATGTGCATTCATTTATTGTTACCTGCCATACATTCTTGCACATTGAAAAAGCATTAGTGAGTTTACAAATGAATGCTTGTGCAGTTAACACAACTAAGCAGTTTTCACACACACACTGCATCCCTGAACCTTTTTTAGACATTACTTGAAGGAGGTCCATATGTAAACGCTATTATCCAATGCAGTCAGATTCAATAACATTTCACCTGCTGTCTTCCAACTGCAAAGTTCATGTGATTTCCAATTGCCCTAATTTGTTCCAGTGTGACTATAGTTTGTCTTGTGAGCAAGAAGTAATCCTGTCTCCTGCAGGCTCTCCTCTGGCAGACACCTCATCTAAACCAGTGTTTTGTTTTGTTTTTTAGTAGTAAAACATGGTTTTGTTCTCTAGATGTTTTGTTATGTATGTTTTCTTTTTCTGGCTTCCAGCATCATTAAATCGGTCCCATCATGTTCCGTTCACACCAAGACAAAATTAAGTGTGAGTCAGGTGTGATCAGGACAGCAACTGAGATCAACAGTGACCTTTAAAATGTTTGTCTGACAAATGGTTGAAAATCTAAATGTATTTTCAGTTAAATAAAATTGAGAACAGTAGTTCACTCAAGATGCTGAAACAAAATGAATAGGGTTAGCCTGTTAGCATGATGTGCTTTAGGGACATTATTGAACAATTATTTGCAAGTGTGTGTGGTGATTCCCAATACATTCACATGTGATCAATTTAAAAAAAAACCTTTGAATTTAGATTTGCAGGTCGATTAGCATTTGTGAATGAAAACATAGATGGAAGACGGATATATAAATCTTAATAACTGGATAGTATTTTGCTTCAAGACCTAAAAATGCAGATAAGCTACAGTGGGGGAAATAATTATTTGATCCCCTGCTGAATTTGTAAGTTTGCTCAGAAAGAAATAAACTCACTAATTTTATAGTTTCATTTTCATGGAGAGAGAATATCGAACAAAAATCCAAAGAAAAACACTTTAAAAAAAAGTTATAAATTGATTTGCATGCCTAATCGGGCCACAACTCTGGCTCCTACAGATTGGCTGTGTGCCCATGTGGCATCTTCAATCACTCAATTACAAATCCTACTGATCGCAGCTTATGTATAAAACACACCTGTAATACAGTCAATTCTTCCATTCCACATACTCATTCATCATGGGTAAGACCGAAGAGCTGTTATAGTATGTCAGAGGCAAGATTGTAGCCCTGCACGAGGTTGGAATGGGCTACGAGACCATCAGCAAGAAGCTCAGTGAGAAGGTGATGACTTTTAGTGCAATTATTCAGAAATGGAAGAAGGATAAAATACTATCAGTCACCCTTGGACTGGAGCGCCATTCAAGATCTTGCCTCATGGGGTGAGGATGATCATGAGGGAAGTGGTGGATCAGCAAAAACCCTGAGATGTGTGCAAACATGCTGACCAACTGCAAGAAATGTCTTACCGCTGTGCTTGCCAACAAGAATTTCTCCACCTAGTACCCAGTCATGTTTAACTCAATGACATGCAAATCAATTTATAACTTTTATAGTGTGTGTGTTTCTGGATTTTTGGTTGATATTCTCTCTCCATTAAAATGAAAATTATGTTTATTTGTTTGGAGCAAATTTACAAATTTGGGTTAAAAAAATTACTTCCCCCACTGTGTTAGCCTGGCTTTTCGAGAGGCTTTCTATCTTTTGACATATTATTTTTGCTAGGGCAGTCAGGTTAACCAGGATATCCTTATCTTGCTTCACTTACCCTAGTATCAGCTACTCTGCTAAACTGTCAAACGGTGGTGGTTATGAATTCTGTAAGGCAACCGACGGTTTTCTAGGCTAGCAGCATATAAACAAGCACAAACATGAACAGATCAATCAACAATAGAACAGCAATATTTTACAAATCATAAAACTGTAATATTAGGAAAGTGCATAGAGGTCAAAAATATATATAATATCAACTACATTTGCTGCAGCCAAAGAATGTGAGGATTTGTATGATAGGAAGAGTACTATGTGTAGACATTAGAATCAAAAAGGTTCAGTATAAATATGGCTTGCAGTGTAAATCATGCTGAGTAAGCCCAGAAAAACACTTTATAAATACAGTCTTTTTAAATAAAGATGCACCGAGCATAATTGGGAAGTCTCCCATATTTCAGATTACGAGTCGGTCCATTTCATGCATGTATATCATACAGCAGTGTAGACAAATAGTTGTGGGTATGGTCATAGCTGCATGCTTGTATGTTATCACGGAAGGTTCTCACTAAAACACAAAGATGCATAACAAAAAGTTTATCAAAGTAAACCATGAAGGTACCAGCACAAAAACATAACATAATCAGATGCTTGAATCACCCTCATCTAGCTGAACATGGACATTTTAATGAAACTAAGAAAGGCAACTTGGCAAATCTCAAAGCCAACTACTGGAAAATGATGTACCTTTTTGTTTTGTCACATATATAAATCATTTGTTTTGTTTTATAAATCTTTGAGCCTGCTTTTGTTTTGAAATGTAAAATGCATCTATTAAAGATGAATGTACAGCATTTTAATTTATTTGTATCTCTTTCCAGTAGCAAAGTAATCATGTATTAATCATGCATTATTGCAGTTTGAGGTAAATTGTAATGTTTAATTTCTTTCATTATGAAAATATTTTGCATTGAAGAAAATATTTTTGTTTCTATATGTCATCAATTATAGCTCTTACAAAGAAAATGGACTTGGAAAAATCTAATTCGGCATGTCACACTTCACAAAATGCAAGAAATAATATATGTGTATTCTGATGCACAAATACAAGCATTTCCCATAGATATCAGTATCTGTACAATTTTGATCTACTTTATGTAAAACAAACAAAATAAAAAAGAGTAATAAAAATACAGAAACAAACTTAAATGCTGGCTTGTTTATCACAGCAAAAACACATTCTTGCTTTAATAACACTAGTCACTATGAGTGAACAGGCAATGTGTGAATGATTGTGAAGCAATTTTATCTCGCATTCAAGGTGAAACTACTTTTGGCAGTGTGAGCTGTATCAGAGAATAGGGACTAATGGCTGACAAGATGGCTTGTTGCATGTTAGTGTTGAGAGAACTGTTAAGGAGGTGTGTCCTGATGTTGGGTTTGCCTTGCAGCATGATGCCCTGCCATACGCTGCTGACTGGTGGGCTGGTATAAAGCAAAAGAGAAGGCACTAGGACCCAGGCAAGTCAATGAGTAGGCAGGCAGAGTGGGGCTGAGTCACTGCATGTGTCTGAGAGGCAGTCAGAAACAGAGCAGAGCAAGGGAGCAGAGGTGATCTCACACTCATCAGCACAGGATAACACAACCATGATGGGTTGACTTGGGGGGGGGGTGGCGGTTGGAGAGAGGAAGTGTGCATTCGCCACCACTTGCTCAGCTATGGAGACCAACAAAGTTCTTCATTTTGTGCCTTCGGGTAAGTGGATCAAAGCTCTGAAAGCTGCTTCTCAGCTGTGCACGACACATCGCTCACTGGGAGAACCTTGGGGTTCCCTGACTAGTGAAACCTGAGAACCCCCTGTGCAAAACATGTGCAGCTCACTTCCACCTCCACTTTGAGGGATGGCAGATGTTTTTGCGCCTGTGTTCTACTGTACATACTTGTTTTGTGTTTGCCCTTTCTGTGTACTTAGGAATGTGGCAGTATTCCACTTGTCACAGAAATCCCATTTTTATTTTCTTCTGAGGGGAGGTGGGGTTTTGGAAGCCCTATTGCAGATGTTTTTTTTTTTCCTGCCTTTTTGTATTGGTATGCATTTGTGGGGTTTTTATTCTGTTTTCTGTCTTGTTCTTGTTTTCGTCTGGTATGCAGCACAAGAGGTTCCTGTGTCGTATATTATCAGTTGAGGAACTAAATCTTGAGAAACAATCGCATTGCACACCCACCCTTAGAAAGCCAGTATACCTGTCGAGCATGCACGGCAGTAATGCAGAGGAAACCTGCGCTCACAATGCACTTTCTCATGTGTTGCACTGATGAAGCTCATGCATGTAAGAATGTGCATTTGTGTGTGTGCATGGATCCATGTGTCGGTGCCTGCATATGTTTTTTGCCGGTTTTGAAATGTGTGTTTGTGTGTGAGATAAAGAAAAACAGATTAGTGTTGGTGACAGTCACAGGAGAGCAGCGAGTTCTCTCTTCACTGAAAGTCCTCTGAGAGTCCATAGCCCATTTGAAGGTGTGATGCAGCTGCCTCTTCACTTTCATTTTGTCTGGGAAGACAGAGCAGGATGCCGTGTGTGTGTGTGTGTGCGTGTGCGTGTGCGTGTGTGCGGGCGCGCGGGTTTGAGTTGATGTCTTGAGGATAATGCAAGTGAGGGAATATTTTGAGCATGTGTGTACATCAGTCTGTTTTTGTTTGTAATATACAACATTTTGTAAGAATGCCTGTATGTATAGATCTGTTTTTTTGTTGTTTTTTGTTTTTGTTTTGTGTGCGCTCACACGTGATTGTCGATATGTGAACGTCATGCTTTTTGCACACTAACTACATCCCTGAGTGTGTGCTGGGATGTGATGGACACTGGTGTGGCTCGTCCTCTGAAGAGTAATTTGCATCCATTTGCCCGTGAGCTGATTAGAGGCGGAGAGGGCAGATTTGATTCTTACAGCAGAACGATTTGGTTGTGTGAACATAAAGGTATTCAAAAGATCTGTTACTCAGAAAAGGTGGAGGTTTTCAAAAGTACTCATATTAATAGGAGAAATGTCTGATTCATAGTGGCTTATGTTAAATTAATTGTGTAATCTAACCTTGGCGTTAATGGCAGATGTTAATAGAACCAATACTCCACATCTGTAGAAATTTGACAGCATTATCGATCACTGATGGGAATCAATGGTGCTGTCAAAAATGTACATGTACAGAAATCTAACAGCAGATGTTTAGCTCCACCAGTGACTCAACAATTACCTTTCCAGAGGATTTTTCTTTCTTGCTTTCCACGCTCACTTTACTGCCCTCTGTATTTTTGAATAAAGCAGAGCAGGCTGTTCCATGCAGCAAATCTCAGCATACTTAACAGGAACATGGAGTCCAACAAAATGTTCATCTGAAGCTGAGTGCAGACCTTTTTGTCACTGTTGTCGTATATGAGCATTCACAAAGCCGTATTGCTGCATTGTTTTGGGAAAGGACCCAGATTGTGTCATTATCGGGGCAAACTGCTGACAGCTGAATAAGCAGCACTATATGAAGAGGTCAGAAATTTCTGTTCACTGTATGGAGTTGTAAATTACCAGAGAATGTCGATGCGTAATTAAACAGTGTGAACATCCTGCACTCATTTTCAATACTGATGTGTAGTTTGATTAACCTTACTAATCAAGCTACTTGTTAATCACACACAAGCAAATTCCTGCCGCTTGTAAGCGTGCAGTCTAAAGGCATGCAGAATGGTGCAAAGATGACGACTATGACACTGAGAATTCAAATTTATTGCAGGAGTAGTAAATCTTCATTACTGTTTGAATATTTGTGGAGGAATATTGTGATTTATACAAAAAGGACTTCAGTTACAAAGTATTTTCATTAACAGGTGACTTTCTTCAGTTAATCATTTGATCCATGACCAGTACAGTGGTTGAGGCATCTCAACATGCTACTCTTCAAGCAAAGAAAAATTAATATTTGCATTGAAAATGATCCTTTTAATTTATGTGACTTTTAAATATTTAAAGAAAAATGTGTTGTTATATAAATTACAACATTTCATAACATCATTTCAATCTGCACAAGCTTAAAATATTTTTTAGCAATATTTTTTGCATTAGAATACATTAACCACATTATTAATATATAACTTAAAAAATTATCATGTTTTGAAGGAATAAATGGTTTGTAGTTGACTTTCAAAGTGTAAAAAAACTGAAATTATCATACCTGAAAATCCAACCCTTTCCATAGAAATCCACATTTCTGCTGTCTTTTTAAACAGCTCGTGTTACACTAATACCTGTGACTTAAAACTCAAACTAGAGTCACGCTGGCAGGATGTCAATCTTCCGGTGGGACAGACAGTCAGATAATCAGTGTTGCATCCGTGACCTGCAGTGCCAGAAAATATCAGCATGGAGGACACATAGTGGATGTGTGAATTAGTAGTTCGACCATGTGGAAGTGGAGGTGTGTGGGGAAGAAGATGGATGACGTGTTCCTGTGTGCATGCGTGCGTGTTTGTGCTGTAGATGTGACAGTGATCTCTGATCAGTATTCACCGCTGGCAACAGATCTCAGAAGCTCCAGCCTCTGAGCACAGCCATCTGGGCAGAGGAGAAACACACATTGACACACACATACAAATTATTATACAGTACCACACATACAAATACTAATACACACAAGCAGTGAAATGTCACAAAAACACGTCCTTGCAAGACACGACAAGACAGCCACACATGCAGTGCTGTCACACGAGCATTATTTGTAAATTCACGTACACACACTCTGTATTTGCACAAACTAAAGTATACACTCATATCAGTTGTCAGATATTGTTCACACACTCCACATGATTATATACACTTTTCATCTACATAATTTGTTAGTTAATATATACACACATACTCAACTACTTTCATCATGTACAGTTCAAGGAACACAGAAAAGGACCACAAATTTAGTATAATTATACACAAACACAAAAAACACCCTCGGCTTGTTTTTATATTTGTGTTTTTACTCAATCTCTCTCTCCCCCTCATGTATACAAATATTTACATATGCATTCTTTTGGGATTTTTTTTAAATATGCATTTTAAAACCCATAAAATACACATACACTCAGACAGTTGTGGACAGGTTTGCATTTTGGGGGAATAAGGAAAGAAGGCTTAGGATGTATACGTTACTGTGGGACAAGTGCCTTCAAGTGTTTGTATTCTAATATCTATTCTGAACTTCAGAACCTCTAGTTTTTGTCATTTAATGGACTAAAATTTATCAATTTTTTTAACAATAAAATCTGAGAAAAAGTTCAAATGAAAGAACTTAAAAAAAGTTTTCTAAAATAACTGGAAAACACGAAACTAAAAAATAACCCTCTGCTTGCCATTAATAATATTATAAATAAAGTTAAGAGGACTCCACTGCTAAACAATTTGAAAACTTGTTTCTATGCTTAGCTGGGGATTTAAAAAAAAAAAAGATGCTATGTTGAATATTTTTAAAGTTTGGAAATCAAATTTAGGAAAAAATGAATGACTTTGAAATCTGTGTTTTCTAGTTCCGTTGCAGTTTATATTTTAATGCCTTATGTACCTTTTCATGACTCATTGTGAACTGCATTCTGTACATCACTGCTCTGTTGTATTTTGAATCTGTGTGGCTTTTGTGGGAATTTTATCAGACTTTTTTTAAAGCTATTTTCGAATCTCACTTCAAAATGAGGTGTGTTAACACGTGTAAGTAAAATTTATTTATATAGTGCTTATCACAGATAAAAATCACAAAGTGCTTAACAACAGAAAAAAAAATAAAAGTATAACAATATAAAACAATAGTATACGGTATAGCAAGTTAATTAAAAGCTTGTCTGTATTGTCTGTATGTGTAGCTCAACACATCTACAGTATATCCTGTTTTCAAGTCAATCAGATGCACCTCACTAGGGCTGCAACAATTGTCAAGTAACTCAAATGATTCTATTATAAAAAATCCTCGACACAAATGTGTTGCTTTAATGCTTGGTTTAAACTCTGCAGTGCTCAGGTGTCACCAGGTAAGCGGAGCATTTTACTCAGATTAGCAGCATTAAAGTTTTTCATCGCTGGAGTTCCTTCATTTGGAAACGACCCTTTTAACACTGAGTGCATCATCGCTGACACATTTTTCCACACCTCTACTACTCTCTACGTGTGTGTGTGTGTGTGTGTGTGTGTGTGTGTGTGTGTGTGTTGTGCTCGCTGTTCTCAGAATTTCAGCGTTAGCTACTGGAACAGATCACTTTCACCACAGTTTGCTAGCGGCCGCCACCATTAGCACTAGCGATCGTTCAGTAACAACATGAAACCCCAGTCACTCGTTCGGTACTGAGGGGCTCCATCAAAATATTCTTTATGCTTTAATTCCTGATTAGTGACTAAAAATAAACCTGCAATAGAAACATATTTAGGAGGATGCTTGTGAATACAAAATCTTACAATATTAAGCTCATGCAGCCCTCAGTTTTTTCCAACAACAACACTGATAACACAACAGCAGTAGTTGTTTAAGGTGCAGTCTGTCCGCACATGTAGCAAGTGCAAACATTTTTCTAGCGTCCAAAGCAGCAGCGCTTTTTCCTGTAATCACCATTAAACTTTACTGGGAAACAGCTGGAGGTCTTTTATCAACCATCTGATCAGCAAGTGTCAACGTGAAGAAAACATTAAGTTGAAGAAGTTAAAATATGCAGATGAACTATTAATAAGACAATAGTCGATTTTATCCGATTACTCGATGAAATAATCGATAGAATACTTGATTACTAAAAAAATAGTTGCAGCCCTACTTCACGCCTCTTGGCCTTTAGAATTTCTGTAGCATAATAGGTATTAAGCAATAGATATCTATTTAAACCAGATGCCATGGTTAAAAGGCACAAAAAAGTAATTTAAAGGGCAGCCAGAGGGCATCCTCAGCAGACAGGTAGCACTGATTAAATAATTGAACTTGACTTCCCTTTGTGGAAGTGTTTAACAACTGACCAAATTCTTCTTAGTGTTTGTTTTTTTTTTTTGGGAGGGGGCATTTTCTTTAATTTTACTACACTTTGTGGCAAAACCTCCTGACAGCTATCTTTTTGTTCTTCAAGGACAGGACCAAGATACACTATAGCAGATATACTTTCTAATGTAGAATGAGGGTCTGATGAGCCAAACATATTGATGCTTTTAACATCTAAATCACTCACTAAGTTCAGTGATTTTGTTAGCTGAGCATCAGTTCATTAAATTGGGTTACTAGACCTGAAACAGACAAGTAAAACACTCAAGTGCTCACATACATCTTAAAAGCCTAGAACTGAACAGGATTGAAAAAACTTTATTTTGCTTGTCAATAAAATCTAGTCTAGCCCCACCCCCAAAAATCAAGATTTTATCAGTCAGATAAGATTTGGCATTTCACTACAATGTTTTAAATATTGTGCTTTTTTTTCACCCTCTGATTAATCAGGTAGTTTTAAAGAACCTGAGTTGACTTGGGATATTTGGCTAATGCTTTGAAGCTTTAACTTTAGAGGGCAGCCCTATTGCTTTATAAAGTTTGTTTTTTGTTTTTTTTTATATTAGGCACAACATGCAACACAACTAAATGTAGTCTGAATAGCTTGTAAATTCCACATTAGGGAGGACCTTCATGTGGAATTTACAAGCTATTTAGGCAGCTTGTGTCTATTAGCATCATTAGCACAGTACAAAAAAAGCCCTGAAGTCCCAACATGGTACTTTACATGCTCCGATTGCATACCTTTTCATTTCACATTCCCTTGCTGCTTTAGGCCAGTCCAGATGTAGCTGTATGAAAAAGATCTATTACTGTATGTGGATAACAAAATATAGTTTTGTTTCTTCCAACATTCAGATAAAAAGGGGTATAAATACTAGTGTGCTGCATACTAGAGGAAACAAATAAAGTCAAGCTGAATCTAGTTATATCATTTGTAGATATTTTTAGTCTTGATTATAAAGGCGGGAAGTCTTAACGGACTTATTAGGCAATTATTAGGAAGTTTCTTTTTATTCACAAAAATGGATGTAAAGCCCTTGTTTCTCTATTCAAGTGTTCTTTGTTTGTAGCAGCAGATTACATGTTTGGA
>VUQJ01001098.1:8425-21831 GCA_015108635.1 Andinoacara biseriatus
GATTTTGTAACAACATTCCTACACACACACACACACACACACATCAGTGGATGAGGCCGGCTGGATCAGTCAGCAGCACTAACCTCTAATCGTCCCCCCGCAGACCTGGCAGTCCACCATCTTGGTCGTCTCCCACGACAGAAACTTCCTGAACGCCGTGGTTACAGACATCATCCACCTGCACTCCCAGAGGCTCGACAGTTACCGCGGCAACTACGAAAACTTTATTAAAACCAAAGAGGACAGACTGAAGAACCAGCAGAGAGAGTACGAGGCCCAGCTGCAGTACAGACAGCACATACAGGTACAGACGGGACACACGGGCACTGCTGTCTGTGCACGAGCTGCCTGAGCATCTTGTGTTTGACCTTTTAGTGTCAGTGACCCTGTGACGAGTCTGTAGATAAGAACGTGCTGCTGTGATCAGCTTCACCTGCGTCCTGCTCTCAGGGCTCCGGTGAAGCTAGTGAGAAGCTCCTTAAAATGAGGTCCGGCCCCTCTATAGAAGCTGAGTGGGTTTTGGTTAATATAGTAAACTGTGTGTGTGTGTGTGTGTGCAGACTAACGCTGCTGCGTCTCTGTTTCAGGTTTTCATAGACAGATTTCGGTACAACGCTAACAGAGCGGCTCAGGTCCAGAGTAAACTCAAACTTCTGGAGAAGCTGTGAGTGCTCGCTGTCCTCTGACCTCTGACCTCCTGTCTGTGCTGCCTCTTTGTGTGTTAACTGTTGTTGTCTCCTGCAGACCTGAGCTGAAGCCCATCGAAAAGGAAACCGAGGTCACGTTAAGGTAAGCAGATGAACTCTGACCCGTGATGGTCACAGACGGTAGGTGATGGATTCACTGATGTGCTGTGTGTCGCTGCAGGTTTCCAGATAACTTTGAGAAGTTGTCTCCTCCCATCCTGCAGCTGGATGAAGTCAAGTTTTACTACACTAAAGACCAGACGCTCTTCTGTGGACTCAACCTGTCTGCTGACCTCGAGTCTCGGATCTGCATCGTACGTGTGATCAGTTAAATGTGCAGCTGGGATAGCTAGTTAGCTCAGGGATGCTACTACACAAGTTAGTATGGGCCGCACAGACAGCAGCGTCCAGTCTGTCCTGTACCACCAGAAACATCTGAACACGGTAGGAGCTGCCACCTGCTGGTGCTGTGCAGCCATTACAAGCTGACTGTTCACAGAGGCAGACCACCAACTTATCAGCGGGGGATCGTCCTGCCCCCACTGCAGAGCGAATCCTGATGACTCAGAGCAGCGAAAACAGGAAGTGCAATCATTAATCAGCTGTGCTCGCTGTTCAGGCTGTTGTGTTTCCTTGCAGGTCGGTGAAAACGGTGCCGGTAAAACCACCGTCCTCAAGCTGCTGATGGGTGAGCTGACACCGGTGAGCGGAGTCCGGCAGGCTCACAGGTAAGACAGAGTTCCCTTACCTGTGGGTCAGTGTGTACACCTGTCTGTCTTCAGGAAACTGTCACACTGGGAACCGCAGAAAATACAGTAAATACCGTTTAAAGAATCTGAGGAACCTCTAACGGCGAGTTTAGAGGATTCTTTGCTCTGTGATGTTGAACTCTTCTTAAGGAGTGTTTTATTCTCTGCTTAGGGAACTTTGTGTAAGCACCAAGAGCCGATAACGAGCCGTCCGGCAGCCTTTTGCTAATTTCTCGGTATTTTGTCTTGGAAATCTTAAACTTTATTATCATTATTATCTTTGGATAACGCTCTCCAAAACATTTTTTACAGAATTTTAATGTATTTTTTACATTTTCTAGAAATGCTGTACATCGATGTTTAATCCCGTCGATGGGCACAGCTCTACAAAATGCTTCAGACACATTTTAAATAATTTTTAAATGCGTGAACCGTAAACCGTATCAGCTCAGTGATGTTTGACCTACAGTTTCCCTTCAGCTCATTATACTGACAACGGTGCTCTGAAGGTGTCTCCTGTTCCATTTTTCCCGTCCTTGAGGAATGTTTGAATGTTCCGGAGTCACAGATGCTGATCGTAGAGGCGTGCTGCATGCGTGAATTTGCAGGAAATTGTTGCTGACTTTCTCGTCTCATCAGGAACTTGAAGATCGGTTACTTCAGTCAGCACCACGTGGACCAGCTGGACCTGAACGTCTGCTCCGTGGAGCTGCTGCTCAACAGGTTCCCCGGTAACTATAGCAACAGCTGCATTAACAATACCGGCCGCTCCGTGTCGAGCTCTGATCGGCCGCTGTGTTTGATTCGCAGGTCGGACAGAGGAGGAGTACCGCCACCAGCTGGGAGGTTATGGTATCACCGGAGAGCTGGCCACGAGGCCGGTGGCCAGCCTGTCGGGAGGACAGAAGAGCCGGGTGGCATTCGCACAGATGACCATGCCATGGTAACTGCTGCTGCAGACCCAACCTGCCGGGAGGGGGCGGAGCCTAAAGGGCCGTTTGATAACGCCTTCAAACATTTCACAGGTTTAATGGAAGTCAAAGTACAAATATTGGAATACATTAGGATTTCTGATTATAAAACACATATATTATCTCAGTAAGGACAGAAGAGAAATCTGCTTATATTTGGCCGATAAATCTCATTTTTAAATCGGTATCAGTCCCAAAAATCCTGCATCTCCTGATGTTTGAGTCTCCAGCTGCTGCTGCTCGTCCAACAAGCATGAGCAGGAGATGTTCATGGAGGAGGAGCCGTGTAGTAGCTGCTTCCTGTTTCCTGCCTGGCTGCAGCCTCTGGTCGCTGCGGTCTGAAGGTTTCAGGGATGGTCAGACGCCTTTTACATTTATTTGCTGAGCAAATTTACAGGACGGGAGTCATTATAAAAGTCTTAAATAACATGTTTCATAGCGTTAGAAACAGGCAGACTCCGCCTCTTCCAGGGCCAGATTGATAAAGCCCTACCTGTGATGATGTCATCTTTGTTTCCCTCAGTCCAAACTTCTACGTCCTGGACGAGCCGACCAATCACCTGGACATGGAGACCATCGAGGCTCTCGCTAAAGCTCTGAACAAATTCAAAGTGAGTGTGTGTGTCTGTGCATGCGTGTGTGTGTGTGTGGGTGTGTGTGTGTTCTCACCTGTGTGATGATGTGCTTCAGGGCGGGGTCATCCTGGTGTCGCACGACGAGCGTCTGATCCGGATGGTGTGTAAGGAGCTGTGGGTGTGCGAATGCGGGAAAGTGAGGCGCATTGACGGCGGATTTGATGAGTACCGGGACATCCTGCACGAGCAGTTCAAGAAGGAGGGTTACCTGTGAGGCTCCGCCCACTGCCAACTGACCACACCCACCAGTCACACAGCCACACCCCCTCCATTACGATACGTCACAGCAGCCAATCGGCGCCTAGAGCAGACCGGAGGACTTTTTCTTCTCTGAACTGTCTCACCTGCTCCTCAGGTGAACTGCTGCAAGCTGATTGGTTGTTTTTGGTCACGTGGTGAGGTCACAGCGAACTCTGCAGGAGGAGGGGTCATCAGGAGCGGCTCAGAGTTTATTTAAAGAGCGAACCTGTCGTCTGTTTGTCGTCACATCACAGCTGATTGTGTTTTGTATGGCGGCGCTTTTGTGGGTTTGAACGGAGCGCCGCGTCAGACTGACGTCACATTGACAAACCAAATAAAAGCATCACATCAGCCTTCCCGCTTCTCTTCTTCAGCTTCACCCCATCAGTGCAGCCTCGGCTTTATTTCAGCGGCCGAGCCCCAGCTCCTGTTTCCTGATCCAGGAACAGCTGTTACAGATGACACACAAAAATCATCATTAAAAACAAAAGTCAAACAAACACAACAAATTAGATGCAAATAGCTTTTATATGAGAGTTCAGACACCCGCCCCCTGCTGGGACTACCCATAATCCTTCACATTACTACAAGCCACAGGTGGAGGGTACTGCAGCAAAGTGTGTGTGTGTGTAAAGCTGAACGTGGTGAACATCAGGTGGGGGGGTGGGCTCCACCCCTGTGGAGCTCAGACTGCAGCTGCAGCAGGTTCTTGTGCTGCTGCTGGAGATTTCTGCTGTGATTTTGTGATCAGCTGTGCTCAGACCGTACCTCCACCATCAGAGGAAGCTGGTACTGAGGGGGCTATAACTCAGCCTCGGGTATCAGGGTGTGAGCCCCACTCTGTGGACATGGTGTGTGTGTGTGTGTGTGTGGGGTCTCTGTAATCTGTGATCACTTATAAACAAACATTGGAAAGTACAGCGCTGCAGCGCCTCCTGGTGGAGGACCCACATCCAAATATATACACATAAAACAAAAAGATCTGCTGCACAGTTTTAGTTCAGACCCTGCACCCCCTGAAGGAGGTGGGGGGGTGCACACAGGTCAGTACGGCACTCAGGAGGAGCAGTAAAGCTGCAGCCTCTGCTGCTCAGCTCAGTGTGGTTTGGTGGTGTTTCCATTAGTACCTGGTACCAGGTACGTTTTTAGCACTCAGCCGGAGTTCCAGATGATCTACAAATGTGACGTGGAAGAACAGCATGCTACTGATTGGCCAGGGAGTGTCGTTGAGGCACAAGTGTGACTCCTTCACCAGAATCAACCGCGCCATTTTTAAAACCCGACAGCGCAAAACTGGAGGCACAAAGCAGGGATCGGATGCCCAGACCGACAGTTTGCAGCGGTAGTTTTGTACCATCTGAAACGCACACACAGCATATTTTAACCCTGTACTGCTGGGATCGCCGCTAAAGCACCAGCTGTGAACAGGTGGTTAACACGAGCCTGAGGCCGCTGATCGAAGGACCGTTTGTCCTATCGTAAAAATGCAAACAGTTTCTGAAAGCTGAGAACCTACAATTCACACCCAACACAGCGTTATATCAACTCCACTCGGCTGTCCTGTGACGACGGCTGAAACAACACATCTAGATTCAAATATCCATCCATCCTCTTCCAATTTAATTCAGGTGGGGTCAAACATGGTGGAGCAGCTGGGTAAGTTCAGCTCAGGGAGCTGCTGAGCCGGCAGCTTCCTGTCATTAAACTGGGCGCCACATCATTGGGACATTCTTTGCTATTGTGCTAAAGAAGTTATTAAAACCTTCACACTGCACTCCATCTTCTCCACACCAGTGATGCAAACAGGCAGGAAGCTTTATCAGAGTCTGTGCCAGCTAATCCAGTTTACAGGGGAAGCCAGTGAGTATTTATTATAATATTACATGATTGGTTCAGTTATTTGTTGCCTGCTGTAAATCAGTAATTACATACAGGAAGCTGCTGTTCTGACTCACATCAGTGGGGAAAGTCCTCCTTGTTCCTCTGCTGGTAGCTAATCGTATCGCTACTATCAAACTACAAAAATGGCCAAACGGGGTGGAGTGGAACGCTCTGTGACCTGGAAGGGGGCGGGGCCTGAAATGTCCCATTCACATTTAAAGAAACCAAAACCAGCTGTTCTGAGCCTCACTCCCACTGACCTGTGAACCTCACTTCAGCACAGAGAGCCATGTCTGTAATCCTAAAGTTATTCCACATATGTGCCCTGCAGAGGGGGCGTGGCCTGTAGAGGGGGCGTGGCCTGCAGACCATCAGAGCCAGGCTGCAGTTTGTCACAGAGCAGCTTTAGGAAGAACAGAGGAATCAGATCGATCTGTTTGGCTGCAGATGAGGTTCTGTTCCTGAGACAGAACATCAGAGAGATAGTGTGACATCATCTGTAAAGGCTGAAGCTGATCCTCAGCACATGATCAGATCCACCAATGAATGACCAGAGTTCCTGCTGCAGTTGATATCCTATCACTGAGTTTGGCATCTGTAACGTGTGTGAGTCTCACCTGCAGCTCTCAGAGGAGACGTGATGAACATGGCTGTAGCCTTCTTGGTGGGTGGGCTCTGCAGCAGGGACCAGGAAGTGGGCAGAGTGATTGACAGCTGGCTGGGTGGAGACCCCATTCATGGAGGAGGACAGATGATTGGCTGAACCAGCAGGTCTATAAACACACACAGGATGAAAAGTGAGAAGACACCCACCTTCTGTCCAACAGAATGGACCGTGAAGAGGAAGTGATGTCACAGCTAGCTTCATGTCAGGTGAAGATCAGCAGTCTGTGGAGAAACAGTCCATTCAACACACTGGAAACCTCACTGATGTCATAGATCCTCCACACACATCTGTAGGAGTATCCAGATGTTCACAGCTAACAGCTGCTCCCTTCAGGGTCCACTCAGAACCGCCCACTGCTCTCCACTCTCCCCGTTTCAGCTCGTGTACCTGCACAGTGACTGGCTCCTCCCACCAGGCTCTGAGCAGAAAGCAGAGCTTCATCAGTGACAGAATAAAGTGAGCTGGAACCAAAGCTCTTCTACCTGAGCAGGTGAGTCCAGCAGCTTTGCCAGGTGAGCAGCTGTTTCTAGCTGAGCCTGAGCTTCTACAGTCCAGGAGAGCAGCCTCACGGCCTCCACACTGGAGCCTCCACATGTCCATCACCCTCGAGCACAGAGGGAAGGTGAGCAGCACCTGTGTGATGTGTGTAATTCCTTTTATGCAGCCGAGAGCTTCCGGGATGCAGCCAGCAGGAAACACTGGAGGAATCTCTCATTGTGCCTCCTGGTGGTCCTTTTTTCCTGCTTCTGTGACTCGACTGCAGACCAGGAGCCGTACTCAGTCAGCTTCCTGGGATTTCCTCACCTGGATGATTGAGACTGCATGAAGACTGTTTCCACACTGAGGTTCTTCTTCATTGGTAGAACATCACTTCCTTCCAGCTTTGTGTTTGTAAAATGAAGCAAGACATTTTTCAGGTATCAGGTGTTGTTCACAGTGAAGTAAGTATTGCTGTGTTGGTTGTGAGTCTTTGGGGAGACTTGTGTACCTGTGCTGTCACAATAAGATACAATAAACACAATAATCAAGTATAAAAAGATAAAAATAAACAAGAAAATACAAATACAGGATATACAAATAAAATAACTGTATTCACTATGTACAGTTTAGACAATATATGTGACCAATCAAATGTCAGCAGTGTAGATATATACATAGTAAACACTCTTTTGTCTGGGAGCAGCGCTCCCTGCTGGAGGCAGGAAGGACCTGCAGTCTGTCACTGACGGAGCTTCTCATAGCTGTCACAGTTCCATACATGGGGTGCGAGTCATTTGGCAGCACAGAGTGCAACCTTTTTGTCATCCTTCTCTCTGTGACCACCTCCACAGTGTCCAGGGAGCAACCCAGGACAGAACTGGCCTTGATGAGCCTATCTAGTCTCTTCCTGTCAGCAGCATTCATACTGCTCCCCCAACAAACCACACACACTTACCTGCATCACTCTGTGTGTTTGGGCAGTAAAGGGAAGCTCATACAGGAAGAGGGCAGCAGTATCCGAGTGTCCAAAGTCAGCAGACAGACTGTATACATGTCTGTGAAAGAGGTCAGAGGTTAACCTGTAGCTGCAGGCTGAATGACAAGACAGCGCCCTCTGCTGACACGTTCCTGCAGTAAGTCCACCTGCAGACAGACTTTGAGGAACACTCAGCACTTCAGAGGGAAACACAGACTAGAACCTGCTGTGTGGTCCGTTACTGTCAGTGATTCAGTGTTTCTGTGCCACAGCTCAGGATAAGATCAGAGAGTTCTCCAGCTGAGGCCGTCGTTTCCAGCAGCTACGTGAATGTTAAAGTCACTGTGAGAGATTCCCAGGGTGGAAACTACCAACAAAACATGTTCGAGATGAACTCGTCACATCTGCTCATTTTTCATTATGTGACGTTCGGCACAGCGATCTCAGCGGGACTCTGAACAGTCGCCGGTCGCCTTACCGTCACAGTGATGGGAACCATTCATGGTAGAGCGACACCTCCAAGCTGCCCTCAAGATATCAACCTTCAGCACGATCAGAGCTCTGAGGCCCTGCAGGTCTGCCACAGTCACCTGTGCAGCAGGAGCTGTGAGGTCACACGTCCACGTCCACAGGTTTGTGCTCTGCAGGACTTTATTGGTTTAGCCTGGAACTCAGCCTCTTACTCCTCAGATAGAGTTCCTGAACCCATTAGGAACTTTTTTTTCAACAGCTGGTTCCTGCTGTGACCTTTGACCTTTTAAAGGTCAGGATGAGAACACTCAGACATGTGTTGTGTTGTTGTCCTCTCAGCTGCTGCTGGGACATCTGCGTGTCAATATTTGAGCTGTAGTTAATCATCAGCCGCTCAGTGGGACCTCTGTCCTCCATCTTACCGCCAGAAGGACGCCAGACGTCGGACAGACATGCTGCCATCCACAGCCGCGACTCTGAGCTTGGGCACTCTGCTGATCTGCTCTGCACTCATCCAGTGTTCAGGTGAGACACACCCACACTCGTGTTTTTCACGCCCTGTGGCACAGCCTGAGTGTTTCTGTTATTTTGTCCACCCCCAGTGTTCTTGGATCAGCCGGTGGCCAGTCAGATCCTGCACTCCTCCTTCAGGTGGCGTCGGGCCAACTCGCACCGCCTGGAGGAGATGCTGCCCGGAAATCTGGAGCGGGAATGTTACGAGGAGAGATGCTCGCTGGAGGAAGCCACCGAGATCTTCCAAACCCAGGAGAAGACGGTACGAAGCCCGCCGTGGTCCACACTGGTCCACGCAGGCACAGAGGACCATCATGTAACTGTATTTAGATTTCTCTGAATCCGGCTCAGCTTCAGGACGAACCAGGAGATGAGTGCCAGGTCTTTGTGCCCCAAAATTCGTTTCCCAGCAGGAGCTGAATGGCTAAAATAATTATATACTTTGGATAAAAAACTCACATTTTATTTTAGTTTCCACAGATTCTAATTCAGCAGATTCTGCATGCTGATTGGCAGGTTAAGGATTTAGGGCTGTCCTGGTTGGATCGCTCCCCTCCAGTCAGGAAGTTTGTCAGAGCAGGAATTTGGCTGATTCAGTGTAAACTATGTGCACACAATTTGCAGAGCGTTGTGAGCTCTGCAAATTCTACACACAAAGGCTTTAACAACCTACACTGACACTCATCCATCATTTTCATCCAGAACAACCAATCCGGTGGCAGCCAGTGGTCCGAGCTGATTCCACATCTGCAGGTATTAACTCTGAGTTTCTTTTCTCACAGATGGAGTTTTGGTACATGTACACACGTGAGTACATACATTGTTACACACCATGTATACATTTGTGCCCGCTGCATCCCTCTGAACACACAGAGGATGTTCATGCTGTTCAGCCTTCTGCTCGGAGCAATAACACCATTACAGGCCAGACCACATTCCATTTCCCCTTCCAGAAGTCCACCTTCAAGATTTGACTCAGTCTAATCTGATCTTAAATCTGATCAAGTTTCTTCTACCTGATGACTCACCTGTGTGTCTTAGACCTGAACCCCTGTCGGACCAACCCTTGTCTGAACGGAGGCATCTGCACTCTGGAGCGAGGAGACTTCGTGTGTCTTTGCCCTCCCCAATACCGGGGCAAGATCTGCGACTCAGGTAAACAACACCTGAGACTCTGATACACAAACACCTGCGAGTCAGGTACACAAACATCAACAATTGTCTGAAAATTATCTTGTAGTGGTTTTGGAGTGCAGCTATAGAAATGGTGGCTGTATGCAGTACTGCAGAGACCTGATAGGTGGCGCTGGAGTTCAGTGTGGCTGTGCTGAAGGATACATCCTGGAGACTGATGGACAAAGCTGCTCCAAGACCGGTAACACTCCCAGAACCCATGTTACTACTACAACTACTGCACACAGTACTGCTGGCAGTATTACTATAAGTACCATAAAGTACTTTCTGAGTCCATCACACAGGAATGAGTCCAGCGGCTGTTACAATCTGAATAAACTTTAGGAAATATGTTTTTAAAATAAAAAATACCATATGGCAGCACAGTGGTTAGCACTGCTGCCTCACAGCAAGAAGATCCTGGGTTCAAATCCTCCGTTTGGCCTTTTTGTGCGGAGCATGTTCTCCCCGTGTCTGTGTGGGTTCTCAGGGTCCCTCCCACAGTTAATTGGTTGCCTGTCTCTGTGTGTTTGCCCTGCCTCAGATTGGTGACCTGTCCAGGTGTGCCCTGCCTCTTGCCCTATGACAGCTCTGACTAGATCAGGTTATCTTTGTCTAATATTAAAATGTTTGATAGCATGAAACATTAAAGCGTGACAAATATGCAAAAAGCTAAGAAATCAGGAAGGAGCCAAATACTTTTCAGAGCACTGTACACCAGGTGTTCACCCTGGGATCACCTGTCTGAGGACAGGAAGTGAAGAAGACCTTCAGTCTGATTCCTGTTCCTGTACAGTGGCGTTTCCCTGCGGCCAACAGCAGATGGAGACATTGTACCGAGGCCGCTCTCTGTTGAGCTCTGTCAACATCACCACGGAGACAGATGAGACCATGTTGGATAACAACACAACAGACAGCTGGCTCCCTCAACTTAATGCAACAGTGGCCACGGAGGAGCCGGGGACAGTGAATGCATCATCTGGACGGAGAGGAGGGAACCTGACGGACCTCACGGAGGAGGCGGCAGGTGACGGCATAGTTCCTCGTATTGTGGGCGGACTCCTGGAGAAGCGAGGAGGGAGCCCCTGGCAGGTGTGGATGGGTCAGATTTTAGCTGGCAGGTTTCTTCTTCTTCTCCGTGTTTCTCGGCATGTTGCCTCCTGCCAGCTGTGCGACACATGTTGAAGGTAGGCATTCAAATGTTCTGACACGAAGAAGTGGTGTTTGTGTGTTTGTGTGCAGGTTCTGATCCGCAGGTCCGATGGCTTCGGTTTCTGTGGAGGAGCTCTGATTTCTGATCGCTGGGTTGTTTCTGCTGCTCACTGCTTTGAAGAGGCAGCAGACCACGTTACGATAGGTGAGAGTTGACTGGTGCACCCCAGCGTGTTAGTCACCACCTGCTGGCTCTGCAGGGGTGTCTGAGGCTCCTGCGCTCTCATCATTTTGATGCAGCCTTTCCTGTACTTGTGCTCAGATGCTCATGTTACAGCTTCGTTCTATTTTCGGGCTCCTTTCCCTGCGTGCTGTTTGTAGGGGACAATGACAAGCAGCGTCCTGATCCAGGGGAGCAGCAAATAAAGATCCAGAAGGTCATCGTTCATCCTCACTTCCATGAATTCACCTTCGACAGTGACCTCGCCCTGCTCTATCTGGCCCGGCCTGCTCTGAGGGGCCCCACTGCAGTCCCCGCCTGCCTGCCTGACGCCCACCTTGCCAAATACCTGCTGAAGGTAATTTTATGTGAAACACTGAGCAGCTGCAGCTGAATCAGCCTGTGTGTCTGATGCTGACTGTGTGCTCAGGAGGATAACCACGGGGTGGTGACGGGCTGGGGAGCCACTAAGTACCTGGGCCACTCCTCAAGGTTCCTGAGGAAGGTGACACTCCCGGTGGTCAGCTACAAGGACTGCATCAGCACCACTGAACAGGTGAGTCTGACTCTAACTCTGCAGTAAATGAATTCATGATGGTAGAAATGCCGAGTTCACTGGCTGCTCGGCCGGGTCACAGTTCACTCAGCTGGAACATCTCTCTGGGTTCAGGTGTGTCCACAGGTGAGCGGCCTATTGTTCCCAGGCTGAGTGCAGTTTACTCTCCCACTCTTCCTTTGACTGTTTTAGTACAGTAACGTCTACATAAGCTTTATTTTCTGGCACTCGGGACGTTTCTAGGATTTGTTAAACAGGGCTGAAGTGGTGCTTGAACGTAACCTTGTGTTGGATAATCATTTTGCAAAGTTGAGCAGGTACAGTATAGTGAGCAGGTACACAGACACCTGAGACTCAGGTACATATTATTTTATTTTCTCCTCGATAATCATGAAGACATGAGACAAGATTCCTTTACATGGTTTATTCCCATATGAGGAGAAGTCCCCCCACACCCCCAGAGGGGTCTGAGTGAGTTCTGAAAATCCACACAGAAACACAAAGTACACTTCTCAGCCTCCTGCCCTCCCCCTCTTTGGCCCAACCAACACAGAAGAGGAGATCCTTCCCAGTTACATGTCCCCCATTGATGGGACCCTAAGATAAGAAAGGTCACACCATAAACTAAAAGGCCCTGAGAAAAGAAAGTGTGTGTATAGGTTACAGATAAGGAATGGTCATCTGGACCATTTTACAACCTACAGGTCACTTTATGGTCACACACACCATAGCTGAACAATGCAAAAAAAAAGGGTGAAGTAAAATTTTCCATTACAATATCGTTAGCCTTTTAGCATAATTGCCTACAGTAAGTCATATTATGGCCAAAATTGAGATATCTATCTAAATGAATTTGCACTGTTAGCAGAGTAAAATTAGGTAGGTATCTTAAAATATGCCAAAATACGACTTAGGCAATTATACTATTAGGCTGACGATATTATTGTTTCTTTATTATGAATCATAATTTGAAATGAAACGGATCAAAAGCAGACTGCAAATTTGCAAAGAACAGGTGTATAAAATCAAAACAGGTTCAAGAACAGATCCCTGTGGAACACCTGTACCTGTTCACATAAACCGGCTAATGCCGTGATCTGCTCACTCAAAACATATCATTTATGCCCCGCCCTCTCCCGTATGTCCTGCAGGTGATCACAGACAACATGTTCTGTGCAGGTTACCTGGAGTCCAGCAAGGACGCCTGCAGTGGAGACAGTGGGGGGCCGTTTGTAGTAAACTACAGGGGGACCTGGTTTCTGACTGGAGTCGTCAGCTGGGGAGAGAAATGCGCCGCCGAGGGGAAGTACGGCGTCTACACCCGACTGGGCAACTTCCTGAACTGGATTCGGGACACCATGGGGAGACGGGACCTGAACGGCACGGAGAGCCGGTAAACCCTGGGAGACGAGCCCAGTTTCAGGCTCTGTTCACGGGACCGGACAGACAAAGCGCCGCGGAGGATTATGGGAAAAACAAACCTCAAACCTGTGAAGTCTGAGCTGCTGCCCCAAAACGGACTCTGAACTGAGCGATGCACCAAGTCTGCTTCCCTGCTGCCACAATAAACATAATAAAATGATCTATCGGCAGTAAAAATATAGTGAGTACTTGAATACTTCAAGTTATAACCATAGAGGATTCATAATCCCAAACAAATGCTCCCTGTGGTAAAAAAAAAAAAGCAAAAAAAAAAATTGGGATAACTGTCACCTGATTTTGTATATTCTTAAACTGGATCCAGCCCTAACTATAAGCTTGATCATAAAGGAAAGTTTTAAGCCTAATCTTAAAAATAGAGAGGGTGTCTGTCTCCTGAATCCAAACTGGGAGCTGGTTCCACAGAAGAGGGGCCTGAAAGCTGAAGGCTCTGCCTCCCATTCTACTCTGAAGGATCCTATTAACCACAAGTAATCCAGCAGTCTGAGAGCGAAGTGCTCTATTGGGGTGATACGGTACTATGAGGTCTTTAAGATAAGATGGGGCCTGATTATTCAAAGCCTTGTATGTGAGGAGAAGGACTGTAAATTCTATTC
>VUQJ01001099.1:5393-16371 GCA_015108635.1 Andinoacara biseriatus
AATGGTTTAATTGATCAATGTATACCTCACATATTTCATAATGTATTTTCAGACAATTGCCCACCCCATTTCTTCTCATTGCTTTAAAATCATAGCAGAGATATTACTAGTTAATGAGTATCTATTTTAGTCATACACACTTATTGTCCCCATTACAGTAGTATTATTTCAAACTGCTCCAGTTGCCTATATGGGGCGTGAAAAGAATGTCTAAGCCAATTTTCTCTGGAAGAAGCACCTCAAGAATATGTCTCTGTTAGATAAGTTAATTACCTCATATCCTACGGCTACACGCCAGCTTCCTCAGCTCTCCCCCCACCAAATACAGGAGAAATGAAAACAACACTCCTACGTGATCAAGGTGTACTATGCTAATCCTAATTAACTCATTGCTATTATCTTCATCATGTAACATGCACTTGCTATGCTAATCACAGAACCATCAACTTTGTCAGTTTCGCTTTGTAACATACATCACAGGCCTAATTTATTTCCCAGAGGATTTAAAAGATTTTTTTATTTTTTTTGTTCAACACAATGTATTTTTTATAAAGTTGCCTCTGTGAGTTGAGCTGACTCTGTAGTGAAAATCAGAGCGTCCACTCACTTCAAAAGTGTCGCCATTCGCGGACTTCCTGCAAAACCTAGCATTATAACCCTATGTTGGGTGTGCCACACAATTTCTCAGCTTTCAGAAATTATTTGAATTTTTCAGATAGGACAAACAGTCGCGTAATTACGGTAATTCAAAGTCCGTTTGATCAGATGCGTCAGCGGTGATATGCTTGTTAACCAGCTGTTCACGGCACGTAAGGCCAGGTAACAGGTGTGTTAGCGGCACTTCCCACTATTAAAGGGTTAAAAGGTGCAACTTTTACTTTGAAGGAGAGCCTTCACTGTTTTCGGCACGCATTGCACTTTTTACAGTTTCACCACAACTCGGAGAGCACCAGGACAGTGTTTGTAGATCAGTTTCAAATTACAACCACAGCAACATCCTAGCAACCAACGCAATCACCCAGCTCGGAAATACATGTTTTTCCCTAGCAACAAGCGGTTACCAGGAGGGTCACTGACCTGTCTCTAGGCCTGTGTGACTGGGGCCTTATTCACTTGTTCCTACATTATCAACATGATTGTCACATGTCCAAAAGGGCAAACAAGTAAACATGGTTAGTGGTCACCTGTCTGCAAAAACCACAATATGCAAACTATACAGATGTATACCCTTTTTCATACAGATGGCATGAAAAAGGGTTTATCTCTTCTGATGAGAAAAATTTAAAAAAGAAGAAAACACAAGAAAGAAAAATGTTCACAGGTTAAAGGTCAGACATCTCTTAAAGATGTAAATGCACTTGTGCGGTGGAGGGGGGTAATTTTTGAGCAACTTTGCTAAAATGGCTAGGAAGCAGAGTTTTTGATGATGATAAAGACTGTGATCACAGTAACGTGGGGTTCCTTCAAACTACAACATAATATTACTCTTCCTGTGGTTTTGTTTTTATTATTTGCACTTTAAAATGGAAGCTTGTATATTGAAAGTCTATTCTAGGTAATATGCTATTTTGTTTTCATCTTGCATTGTTATTGTTCTTTGCACATTTATATGGATGCTGGTTGCATTTTTATTCTAAATAAGGCTTTCATTTATTTTCTATTCATTTGGACAACTGTCCAGTTTATTTATTGCTTAAGGTGAGAGGGGAGAGAATATTTATGATGTGTTTCACGTTGAACTTTGTTTACCGAATTTGAGGAAAGTGCTGCATCTGTTGCATTTATTGATGTAATGGAGCCTCATTGCTTACCTTTAATCATCATTTTCTGTAGCTTTAAATTGCTTGGGTCCACTTAATTTGAATTTTAGATTCACAAATCCAGCCTGTTTTCTTCGTAAAGTGGAACAGAGTGATGCCTCGCCAAGGAAGAAAAAAGTCAGGCCAGGCCATAGAGCCACAGTAACCTCACTTATGGAAATGTGCCTTGTTGAACAGGAAATATTCATCTTGAGTTTTCTTCTTTTCAGCAGGAAAGTGTCTGTTTGTTCAGGGGTGGGTTGTGTCAGCACTGTGTTTGTTTTAATAGTTCAAAAATAGTACTGTCACAAACAAGTTAAGGACTTCTCTTTGTAACTCACTTTCTTCAACTTGGCGGCGGTACAGAAGGAAAGTGGAACAATTAACAGCGATTGTATGACTAATTGTCAGTTTCAAAATAACATGCCTACAGTGCTTGATGGACAGCCTGGGCATGTTTTCTACTCAATGCTCTGTTACATTTAAAGTTAGACTACATGCAGTGACAGTGTGCCATATATTTTATTAGAGGTAATTGATTCCTGGTTCATTGTGCTGTACCACATGGAGCAAACAGTGGAGCTGAAGTTATTACTGCATGACTTACTCCCTCTCCTATTTATTGTTCTGTGTCATTTCTGTGTACCTTTCCGGCTGCCATGCAGACAGCAGATATTTCACAAGTGTGCTCTGAGTGAGTGTCCGTTTCATGTTTCACGCATCACTGTCATTGTGACTAAATTATATGTTGTTTGCTGTAAAGCTACAATTTGTATCGCAACAATGAGTTTCTGAGTAGTTCCTTAACTACGGACCAAGAACACAAAGGCCTGCAAAAAGAAAAACATCATAATTGTATGGTTTACTTCATTCATCACAGTACAATAATATATAATGACTATTGTTAAGTTTTACTCTGTTCGATTTAGAATAAAGTTTGCTCTTCTACAAACAGGAAGCATTCTTTTTTTTTTTAGTTTTTCTTTAACGCGTAAGAACTCAGAATGACAGGGGTGTCACATGTTCTGGAAAATTTCTTGAATTCCTTTTTTAATTAAAAAGATTGTTGAAATTCTGAATACATTTCTTCAAGGAGAAATGGGTGTGGACTCTTATAGGATAATAATTTTTCACAAAATGCACTTCCCCAACTTTACCAAGTGTTAGAACGACGCCAAACTCGACAACTGAGTCAACTACCCAGAACCAGATATGATCTCTGTGCCAACAACCCTTGTTGTCCACAAGGTATAAATGCACAGATGGGGTGATAGTGTATAAGTGCGACATGTTTTGGATTGTTTTGAGTCTCTCCCACACTATTTCAGTGCCACAAATATTCTCTATCACCAAATCTGCATTAATCCGCTGATGAAAATGGCCCCAATGTTTGCTAAAAACTGCAGTGCCCAGCTGTAAAAAAATGAATGACTTTTGTAGAATTCTCATGGTTAAAGTGTGATGTGTTCAGTAAGAATGAATGAATTTGCTGCTGAGAGGTCTTTTCATTGCTGATGAAAATAAACATCCTGAAAATGCTTGGCTTATACTGTCATTGTACATAGTGAACATTCTAACACTGCTGACCAATATTAAAAGGAAAGATGCTTTGATCTGCTGAAATGTTAGAAACATTGAAAGCGGAAGTAAATATCACCTATTATCTTATTGCAACACTAGGTTTTGCAAGGAATTTCAGGGTCTTTTGACTCGTGCATGTTGGTGCTGAACATTGACAGTATTACAGGGCCTTGCCTCCCTGCAAAATTCTCCAAAAAAGGCTAAAATAACACAAAGCTGCCCAGATCCCAATCTGATGGAGCATTTATTGGATATATGGACTTAGTCTGATCCACAGAGGCTCCACCAGCAACCCAGAGGACCCAAAACTGCCAATATCCTGGTGCCAGAAGCTGCCAAACACCCCAAAACAACTCAGAAGTGTAGCAGTTACACAAGGGGGTCATATACCATATGAGGCAATTGGACACTGGTGGATCTGAGAAAAAAAAATAGTTGTTGGTATTATAAGGAGTAAGAAACGCTTTATTAGTATTGAACAAATGTACCAGGTGCAGATATTGACCTGTTTGTGCAGTGCTTTTTGGCTGTGCTACTGGTTTTGTGGAATCGTTTGTAAAAGCTAAAATAGGTTGACAGACTACAGAAGCAATTCTATATAGTGAGAATATGCATATTTCAGGGGTAACATTTAAACTACATGGAGAATACTTGTAAATATCTGCAATGCTGCACAGATGTTGCAGCTGAAACGTCTCCAGTTCGGTGCTGATTTGTTTATGGATGCAGCGTTAGCTTAAGCAGCACATAATCCTGCATGTCAGCACTGCTTTGCTTGAAGCTGTCTCGTGTGTTGTTGGTGTTATGCACTCTAGTCGCTTTGCAAATACACTAAGAAACCCCCCTCAGCACACACACCTTTTCCCACAAACATGCCGCACAAACAGCGTACTGAGAGGAAAGTCTTCATGGGGGCTCTTTGTAGCCCGTGTATGAGGAGGCGTTTTTTTTTTGTTTTGTTTTTTTTAACTGGATTATCTGAACTCCACCTCACCTCTGAATAGCTTTAAGTTGGGAAAAGTCTCCTCCTTCCCTTGATATCGTGCTTGCTTAATGACTAATAAACCCTCTTGTTGGTGCTTAAAGTCAGAGGAGTAGCTAACACAAGCAAAACAAACACATCTAATAAACCTTAAATGCAACCTTAAAAGTCACAAGTGCAAGCGCTTGAAGAACACAAAGGGCACATGTTTATTTTTCACTTAATTCCAAAAATGCTTTGCCATCAGGTCTTCCTGGAATGAGCTGGCTGTAAAGCGCCCTCCTTCCAGTCTCTTTTATGTATCATTACCCCCCTCTGCTGGTGCTTAAAGGAATCAAACCCTGGGAGCTTGGCTAGAAAAGTATATTCAAAACATCTTTACCACCTCATTGTTATGACCCAACACATTCTGGCTTGGTGTTAAACAAGGAGAAACAGTATAACACTTGCTGTAGATTTTATTAGTCGAGCAGAGTACTGTGACTCATTTCCAAGTCAGCGGCTGGAGGAGTTGCTTCGGTATGCGATATGCTCTTCTCACAGAATGACTCTCTCGCTCTCTCTCCCTCATTCCTCCCTGCCTCTCACTCTTTCATTCGCAGTTGAATTCATTAGCTCTGCTGCCATGTTGCTGATGCGGTGAGGAATGTAAATTAAGGTGACAGAAAAGATATTAACAGACGTCTTCTAATAAAATCAACCGATGCTATCAGAAAGAGTACAATATACAAAAAGTCTCCCTTGTCTTTTTCCACATGCCCTCTTGTCTCCTCCTGAGTTATAGCTATTTTCTCCATCCACCCTCTTCCCTCCATTGCCCCTTCCCCTTGGCTTCTCTCTACCCAGTCACACATGGCCTGCTCCAACCCATTATGCTTTGTTTTGTGTCATGCCCGTGGACGCTGGGGCGAGCGGCGAATGAACGATATCAATCCATCTCAGGAACCCCATTCCTCCCCCACCCTTCCCTCCATCTTTCTGTCAGACACGTTCTGTTTATCTCTATCCCCTCTTAGCCTCCTATTCTCCACCTGCACTGGTGCAATTCTGATGATGGACATATAGAAAACTTAACTGACCTTTCCTAAGCTTTTTTTTTTTTTGCATAAAATAAAACCCAGTCTATAATAGCACTAATAAATACAGTATATGTACTCTAACAGTCAGAAACATGAATATGTGGTCTAACTTGTATTGTGCTTGGAACCTGGCCATTACTGCAGTTCCACTCAGTTTTAATGTGATCTATATGTGGATGCATAAATAAAAGCATTGCAGGTATTCACACATGCCTGTAATGCAAGCACGTGTGAATTAATAATGTGTGTGTGTCCGTCCATCTATCCATTTTCTTCTGCTTATCCAATTCAGGGTTGCAAAGGAACAATTTACAATCAGTCTGTGAGAGGAAGCCAGAGTACCCAGCGAGAACCCACACAGGGAGAACATGCAATCTACACAGAAAGGCCACAGACTGGATTTGAACCCAGGACCTTCTTGCTGTGAAACAATAGTGGTTAATGTGTGTGTTAACTGGAATTTTTATCTCCGTTTTGCTAGCATTGTAATAGGATGCCAACACACAAATTTGCAACACAAAGCCCGGGTCAAGTAAAGTGACAACCACTGATACCTTTTATTTGTAGTAACTTCTACTGCTTATAGCTTTTGCCCTGATTGCCTGAGCAAAACTACCACTGAGCCTCTGTGGACTACCATTCCTAAGCCTCGGATTTAGAATTTTGCTTTTCAACTTTTTTGGAAACCAGATATCACCATCTTAGTACATTCCTGAAGCAAGTCTCGCACTCTGCGGACATCTAGGTAACATCTCAGCAGTTATTTGCATATTTCATTTTAAGCGCCTATCCAGATGAAAGGAGAAAGAGCAATAAGTTAGATTTTAGAAAGATTTTTGAATCACAAAAAAGGGTTCAAAGAGCTCGTGCTGCAAAAGCACTGACCAACTACAATGCTAATTCATGCTAAGGCAATAAAAGAGACGCACTATTACCCACACCTTTATTACATTATTGCAACAACATGATTAGCTCATAAGGTTCTGTGTTCAGCTATTAATTGGCTCTGTTATAGAACGCTCTTATAGATTTCTGTTCTGTTTACCGTGTGTGTGATTCTCTCTCTCATGTCTCTGGAGTTGGTTGCTGACACTGGCGCTAGCTAGCAAGCTAGGTTAGCAAGATGTATCCATATTTAATTATAATCTAGAACAGCCTATTTACTTTTGCTAACAAAAACCAAAAATTTTATATGTGAAATCCTTGGAGTCTTTTAGTTCATCAAAACTTCAAACAATCTATTGTAAAGTTTAGCAATTTATTACCTGTGTGTGTCACATGGCCATTTAACGAACTGCAGCTTTTTTCATTTCAATGTTGGCTTCATTTTTCAACTCATGGATGTGGTCTTTTTCATCCAAGCCTATCAAATATTATGACTGCTTTTTGTGAGGGAAGAACAAATTGATTTAGTGGTTTGTTAGTGCCATTTTTCTTCTTTTTTTCTCCATCCCATTTGTCGAAAGGTCATTCAGTCAAGACATAAGACATGTATAAAGGGACCCTGGATAGAAACCTGCTCACCTGGAGTCATGGTTGAATGGTATTAAATAATGAACAAGCTAGTGACTAATTAGTGACTCATGAATCTTCTCTTTGGAGGCTTGTGAACATTCATCAGCACAAGCTCAAGCACACCTTCACCCTCTTTCCTCTGTATCTTTCTCCTGCTTTTGTCATCGCACACCGGTAGCTTTCCGTTGCATGTGTTCACCATTTCCCCGGGGCTTTAACTTTACTCTTCTCCTCCCGCTTCTGTCTCTCCCCCTGTCTCAGGAATCAGACACAGGTTTGCCACTGCTGAGGAAGCAACCATGGTAATCCTCAGGCTCAACTTCAAAAAGAGCCTCTAAAGACTACACTCTCTACAGTTCTGGCAACTCAGCCAGCTACCACTGCTGCTTGATGGGGAGAAGAAGCAGACACCTCCCTTCACCTGTCTGTTTCTCCTTTTTCCTATGCTATCTTCACTCAACTTGTTTCTTTATCAGCACTAAATGTTCCTCTGCTCAACTCCTCAATTCCCCCTTGCAACAAATGCTCCCTTCCTTGCCCTTATCAACACACATCACTGCAAGGCAGGGAAGAGTGGGAGAGAAATGAAAACTGAAAGCAGTGATTAAGTAATAGGGTGGAGGACAATTGAAAGCAAAGGAATAGCAGTAGAAAAAGCAAGCAATGAGTGGAGAAACAAGAAAGGGGAAAGAGTGAGGGTGCAGAGTTCCCAGTTTTATGCTTGGTCTCCGAGGGGTGGGTCTTGCGTTGTCGGCAGATTGTTCTGCAGATCTGCTTATAGAGACACAGAAGTTGACAAATGACGGAGTTTCTTATAGCACAGATGGCAGTGAGCATTTAATCCTTGCTTATTACAGGTTGGCATCAGTTTGCATGCACAGTATAGTATATGGCAATTTATTGGGAAAAGAACTGGGCAAGAAAACTGTTTGTATACGAAATGCTTTTAACCAGTCATATGAAAGATGAATAGATGCTTTAAATCAACGATATTAATACAGGAAGACAGCAAATTCCCCTTTAGCATTTAAGGCGCTTCCAAATCATGGCGTTCCCAATAATTTTTGGTAATGACACCTTAAAATTGAAGTGTTTTGTCATGACCCCTCATCACAGGTCGCATTGGAGTTAGGGGCAATCCCAACAAACTGAGCCATGTAACTAGAATGTGAACTCTTGTTAAAGTAGCAGAATTTTGATTTAAAAAAAAAGAAAAATCAGTGTGACCAGTAAACTCACTTGTCCAGTCAAATAAATCTTTGCAAATGTTTCTCAGCATGGTGAACTCTGCCATTCAAATTAGAGTTGCTGACCAGAAACAAACCTCGATAGCACTGACCCCAAAACTGCAGAATCCACAAGAGTTTAAAGTACAAACACGTCTTGAATAAATTTTGAGACTTATCTGTTGATAACTGAGCCAGCTAAGTTGCTCATTTACAACTGCTGGATGCATCTGGCTTGCTATGGTACTCGCACTTTTTAACCCTGCTAGCTAAAGCAGATCACCACTTATTCCAGCAAGAAGTCCCTGATGATCTGTAGCAGCTTTTTCCTGAGGCCTGCCAATGAACTTCATTTTTAGGTAGGACCATCCCTATATGGTTTTTGGGAACTGTCTGCAAATACACTGGTAACATTTATTACCAAGAAGAAACATATTTTTGTTTTCTGGTGGCTAATTAGTAGGGTGTAGTATCTAGTAGTAGTTTCGCTCCAGTTGCGAAACCATGGCTGATTTTTGTTTTGCCCTTTCTCTGGCTGCCATGTAAATAGGAATGTTTCCCTCATGGCTCAGTAATACTAGAATAAAAATGGCACAGCAACTTCCTTGAAATGCGGAAAAACTGATGTCCAATGATTGCACTGAATTTTGTTGCATTTGTTGATTGATTGCAAGTAGTTGTGGTGACCAGCCTGCAACACCCTCAACCTGTGAGTCACCACTTTTGATCACAAGGCAATTGCACATCTCTAAACGATTGTGGTCTTACTCAAACTGACTGTAATCAATCTCAGCCAGATTGGCAAAATAATCTAATTTATAAATGTAGACCGACTGCCAACACATTGCAGTCAATCTGAGTCAGTACCGATGTCTGCACCTGGGCCACATCTTTTTAAAATATTATATAAAAGCAAGGTGACTGAGTAGATATGTCATTTTGCAGTTAAATTGCCAGCAACTGCGTCACTTCCCATTTGTCTGTCCCATTTATGTAGGGAATGTGTATTTTTGTGTATGTAGATGGAAACAAATTTGCAACAATTTATCACAGTTAATAACCATATTATCACAAACAGATTGCATGTAATAGCCAGTTTGATCCCATTCAATTTAATGGCACTAATGGCAGACTGACTCCATCATATTGCTGTTTTATCACCATCTTGATGCACTAAAGTCGCTTTGAAGATTGGCAGTTGGCTACCAGTGGTCACAGACCCGGCCCCCTTCTTCTTTTAAACCATTTCAGATCAGCGGGAGTACATTAATGACTTGCGTGGTTAAATAAAAGGTCAAATTTACTCATTACACCCTCTTGTGGTACAGAGTGGTAGAACATGAAAGTACATCCTGGTCCTACTGTAGTTCAACTCCAGTTGATATCTCAGTACACCAACATTTTGCATTCAAAGTCGTGGTGATTGTTTCTTCACATCCTTCATTAGTTGCCTTAATAGTATTAGTTCATTCAAACAGAAATTTACAACAAGTACATCTAAGCAAAATGATCCCTGCTGATTTCTTTGCATGCTGCACATTTTTGGCATTCATGAGGGAATCTCCTTTGACTTGTGAAGTGATGCACTCTAGATTTTTCTATACCACTTTTCCTTCATGTTACTTTCTTTTTGTTTGATTGCTACAGTATTCTTTCGTTATATGAGCCAATTCTAATTTTGTGGATTTTACCCAGAGGTGCTGTAATGCTACGCCCAGCTGCCAGAAAGGAAGTACAAGCTCTCCCCTTCCCCTATCTTAAGATCTTCCACTGCCTACGTGTCATTAACTTTATCTGTCCCTATAGATGTATGCTCCAATAATACAAGTTATGAATTGTTTCATTACAACAGTCTTGTTTGTCTGTCTGAATAAAAAAAACATAAATTAAGTTGAGTTAGTCTGCGGATGCCACAAGGCAGAGCCCTCTCTGAGTAGCTAGCTAGATGTTTCTACTCTTATTGAGAGGCGGCATTGACTTTGGAGCTGGAAGGACTCAGACAGGCGCTAGTTAAACATTTAAAATGAAGGAGGCCCACTTCAAAGGAATGGCCTCATACAATCAGTGTACCCCTTTCCCTTTCAATTAGCACACAGTCTGCCAGGCTGGCATGCTCACCTAAGGGCCGTGAAATATTGATGGCCCCTTCTCCGGAGTGAATGGAACACTTTCTGCTTCATTCCCCTGGGTGAGTTTATGTGTTTAAGATTTTTTGATGGGAGACAGCTGAGTGGGTGATTTGTTTGTGAGATTCGAGTGGGCGCGCAGTGACGCACTAGTAGTGGATCGCACTAAATGCAGTAAATTCCATTCTAACTCAGCGGCACATTAATCTTTTACAACAAACAGTTTTTTTTTCTTTTTGTTCGATCAGATGAATCCCATGTCTCTCCGTCTTTCTTCTTCAGCCTGAGTGAAGCATGCTTATATCTGCAGTGTTTTGCAAATCCGACTACAGCATTTCACCTTTGGCATGTAAACTCAGAGAGGGCAACTTTTGCGGGAATCAAAGTCTTTCGCCTGTAATCTCTGGTAAACAAGACCTCATTATTTTGAACCGCGTGATCCCACAGTCATCAGGGATGTAGAACAGACATCTGCACTGGTAATTGCACTCGTTCATGTGTTCAACAAATAAGCAGCACTTAGCATCAATTCAATTCAATTCAATTTTATTTATACAGCGCCAATTCACAACAAACAGTCGCCTCAAGGCGCTTTGTATTGTAAGGTAAAGGTAAAGACCCAACAATACTGCAGAGAAAAACCCAACAGTCAAACGACCCCCTATGAGCA
>VUQJ01001107.1:2476-12477 GCA_015108635.1 Andinoacara biseriatus
GAAAGCATCTGATTGTCAACAGCTTAATTTTTCAGCACAACAATGATCCCAAACACACTGCCAATGCAGTAAAAGCATACCTGGATAAAAAAACATAACAGAGCGCTATCAGTCATGGATTGGCATCCCCAGAACCAAGACTTCAACATTATTATTGTCATTATCTTGACAGAGAACAGAACAAAAGGCAGAAACATCCAAAGAAGAGCTTTGAATGTCCTTCAAGAAGCGTTTTAGGCAGTCTTGCAATGAAAAAGCCATATTTGAGCCTGAAAGAAAAACTGGGGCAAAAAGCATGTTATGGACTGAGGAATCTAGGGAAAAAAGTGGAATATTTGTGATCATAGAACACATGAAAAGATGCTGAAAAAGTGATTAATGGCATCTCCCAAAAAGGGTTTGGAAGTGTTTTGGTAGTGGTGAATTGAGAGAATTTCACAAGATAAAGGGAGTCTTCAGTAACAAATACCCTATCGATACCCTATCATTATGTGTGGACGCCACTTAATTAGAGTCAATTTTCTCATACAGTGACCCAAAGCTTAACTCCAACCTCTGCAAAAACAGTTTACAGACAAAATCAGTTCAGATTCTGTCTATAACTGAGCAGGCAGCACAGTCAGCTCTACTGAGCTGTTACGGCTGACCGTGGTGGGAGTAGCTTTGACCACACGCAAGAAGTTTCCATTTTCCAATGTTATCAATGTCTTTATTCCCCATTCACTTTGTAATTTACTAACCTAATGAAATTTTCATTAAAAACACAAAATTTTCTGTGAGCCCACCCTTTTGGGTGTTAGTTTATATCTTCACACACTCAAAGACAAATGAGTATATCTGCACAAGTAATATCTAATCATGGAAGCTGCATATGTTTACAAACAAATATGTCGTGCTTTGAGACAAGTAAGGTCATACACACAGACATGCATTTCTCCTTGAGCCTCACTACCATATGGCCTACTGGTCAGGTATTTGCACTCACAAGCTCTCACCAAGACAAATTAGACCATTATTGTCTCTGACTTCTGGAGAGTGTGGCTACGAGGAGGGAGTGCTGAGATCAAGTGAAGAGAAAGAGGGATTTTTGTTGTACTTTTTTGATGGTAATGAAGACATCAGTGGTGCGGAGTTTTCTGAGTACCTCTCATAAAGTACCTGACATAAAGCAGAATAAAATTAGAACTCTCAAACATGCACATTTAGAGTGTAGGACTTCTTTGAGACTGTTGTTTTTTGTTTTGTTTTGTTTTTTTTTACTGTTCTTTTTCATTCACTGAGCAGCACTGTGACATTGTTTCTTTTCATTTCCATTCAGTAGTGTTTGAGTCACTGTAGGTGGTGCTCATTGCCTTATCTGTTCAGTGAAAGGAAATATACCTGCTGTGGTGTCTAGATCTTTATCTGCTGGCACAGAGGCACCATAAACGACCTATTTGGCTCCAAATGATTTAAACAGACAATGTGAAACTGCTGATGAAATTTACTGTCTCAATTGAGAGTAGCAAAATAGATTTGACTGAATTCTCTATGTTGCCATTTTTCCCTGTAGGATTTCTTTTCACAGAGCACCACTTTCACCTGCAAGGGATCCACATGGGCTCCAAAACCCCAAGGATGGAAAAAGGCCCAGAAGCATGACCATTCACTAAAAAATGAAAAGCCAGGCAAGACAGAACAACACGGGTAGTCAAGGTAGAGCGGCCAAGTGGGGTAAAAGGGAGCACTGAAGGAAAAGAGAATGGAGTTGAGCATGTGGTCAACACAGCAGGAAACCCAGTGGTCATTTCACCCATGGACACACACATACACACAAACTGGTAGACTTACCAATAAAGTGAAAGATGCATGGTCAGCCAAACATAGAGACAAACTGCAAGATAGGCCAGGAGCCAGATACGAATGTGTGTACATACACACCCACATACGCATTCACGAAAACAGGCAAACTGGCCAAGCTGGCCGGGCAGGCTGGGTACACTTTGCCTGTGGGGATGATCAAGTGTAAGCTGGGATACACAGGGATCAGTCTCACTTGCGCTTTCTAGGTCACAGGAATTCATTTTTGACTCACAACTAATAAAACAGGTTTTTGTTTCTTTTGATTTTCTATTAGAATCAAATCTTTCACCAGAAAATTGATTACGTGTGTGTAAAGGAAAAGTTATTTAGAAATAAAAACCTGCCACTCAGCAACCCCCCCCCCCCAAAAAAAACTGATTTGCAAACAAGACTACCAGCACAAGACAGATGAGAATTAGAGAAAAGCAGAGCAGCTATACGAGCTACAGAACTGTTATCTTTGTATTCACGATCATCTGAGCCAGACTATAATAGTACATTATTACGATATGGTGTGACAATCCAATCTGATGGTAGCAAAATCCCCAAACCACACTGGGAGGGGAAAGACTGCATGCAAACATTCTCTCTTGCTAAATCAGGCAAAGGGAAATGACGCTTTGCACAATGGTTCTGCTGTATTATTAGTCCCTCAGAGGAAACTGCAATTGTTGGATCAGACTCTGAGAAAGAGTAAAGTAAGTCTGGGACAATATCAACTTCCTGCCATGACTTCAGGGTTGAGTAAGGATTTGCCTCTGCCTTTCTCACTGCTTCACAAACTTTCTTACCTTATTTCTCTCAAAGAAAGCCATTATAATTATTATTATCATTATTCCCAAAAGCTATTTTAAGCCTCTGGCACACTGGAAGCAACAACCCCTGGCATATATGGTTCTTTGGTTGGTAGCCAGCCTGTGTATCCCCTGGGCAGCATACACTATCTGCCTGACCTCAGCTGAACTGTCTCAGACGGAGGAGCATGCAAACAGAACGCAACAACTTCCCTTTACGTGCTCCTTGTGCAGATGATAAACCTAATACCCTTCATTACACAACTGTAAATAAAATAAATCCAACTCAAGGCTAAAGTGAGTCAGTAGTTTAAAACCAATAAAACATAAGCCCTGCCTCCTAAGAATTACCTTCCTATACCACTAAACTGCATTCTCAATTACATTTCAAGGGCGAGTGGATTTTTCACATTTGTGACATTCAATCAATATTTTCATCCTCATGATGTTGTTGGTTTTCCTGCTTTATTTCCTCTTCAGTCAGCCAATCATGTGATAGATGGCACTCTTTCACCGGGTTAATGTGGTGAAAGGTTACATGTTAAACCAAAATCATGATCTTTTTCTTCAGGTAAGTAATCAGTTTTGGTCCCCAAATCTAAGCAAAGTACATCTTGAAATAAAAGGATAAATAAATAAACAATGACCCCACATGTCAGTCAATCTCTGCATCCAAATCTTGTCAATTATGCCTACACTACTCTACCTGCCACATCGTGGGGGCTGAGTGTCTACTCATCTGTAAGGTATTGCACTGAAGAGAAAATACTTCTGAGAATGCAGTTAGTTTGAAAGGCAGTGTAATTTTTAGGAGATGTGGTTCATTGTGTGTTATCTATTTTCTGGAAGCAGGCAAAGAAAAAAAAATTCTGTAAATTGGTAGATTTTAAATAAATTTATGCCCTTAAACAGACACGGTGACATTAAAAATTTAATGATTGACTTTTTTTTGGCTGAGAAATATGAAACCGGACAACCAGATCAGATCCAATAAGCATAGCTGCACCTCGAAGGTTTACTAACACACTATCTCAGTTTTTTCATGTATACTATTTTTTTTGTTTTGTTATTTAACCCTTTAATAAAGATTTCATGGAAATGAAACAGAGATCATTATAAATGCATGTGACAAAATAGCAAATAACATTATATACAGAGACATAACACATAAATAGAAATAGGATGGTGGTTCCACAGCTTACACTGATAAGAACAAGGGAACAGGACTGTTCGTCTTCCTCCTGCAGTCAGCAGCAATATTTTTAAAGCCAGTGTCACTGCTCATTATATTCTGTTCACTAACAACTTTGGCTCTTGTTTTCCAGATGTTTTAAATAATGTATATATAATTAACCAGTCTTAATCCTAAGCTAACCAAGAGCTACCTGCAGCCTTATATTCAGTCTATACGCTTACCACCTGCCATTTCTTGTCCACTATACTTAAAGCCTTTTTCATCCTTCAGTCACCAAACATGTGGAGCCAGACTTAAAGCCCATAAAGCGTATCACGTTTAAATGTAAAAGAAGTTTAATTTAACAGAGAGCAAAAAGAATGCAATGTAATGACAGGAAAGGATGCAAAGGAAACAAAATGTGGAAATGAAGTGGAGCTGAACAGCTGCTGAAAGAGGCTGGGTTTTAGGCATGGAATAATGGAGGACAGAGGAGAATGGAAGGGTAAGTAGAAAGGGAGAAATAAACTGGAGGGAAGACATGAATGAAGGAGAAAAAAAAAAGGAAGGAAAATGTGAGTGGGTGTTCATAAGCATTAGACGCAGTGAAGAAAATGATGGAGTTGGCACCAGGGAGCAAAGGTATAGAATAGGAGTGATGAATGTGGTGAAACGGTTCAGTAAAGGCCTCGCATCCAATCAAAACACTGTCTTTGATTCTGTTTTTCATTTCACCTAAAATAATGTTTCAATAGTCACTTGCTCATGTTGCTAAGAACCAATCCTGGTCTTTGAATGGGTACTTGTTTTGAGCAAAACACTTCTCTGTGGCCTCAGATGAACTGTTCAAACTCACTGCAGCTGTAGCTTGGGGAACAAAGCATTGTGGGATTAGCTAATGGTTTTTCACACTGACAACCCACGAAGATGATGATTCCTACTTCTGGGGATGTCGTTGTGAGCTAGACACCTGATTGTCCAACACTACAAGAGATATGTAACCCCAGAGGTGTCTGAGCAGTATATAGGATTGAATCCACTAATGTCTATATTCAGAGAGCTACATTTTTTTACTGACAGATGAATGTTATGCTTAAATTAGGAGTTCGGTAACAGATCTTGGTCATTTAGTTCAGACTGTCATTCCTTCCACCGCTCCTCTCTCTCTGCTTGTGTGTCTGTTTCTCTGTGCGATTGTATGCAGGAGCGGAGATGTCTGTGTTTGAGGTCAGAGCCGAGGCTCTCGTGTCCTACATCCCGGCCAAGCCTCCTTCTTCTACCCTGACACCTCCACGCCCCAGTGGACACTCTGCTCACAATCAGCTCGCAGTCAGTCACAGGTCCGGCCACTTGTTTATGATGTGCTGTTCTGAAAGTTTTCTGTCTCTAGTTAACTTCTGTTTTCACCGTGTTTGCAGTCTCAAAGGAAAACCCAGCCCGTTTCCCAGTCCTCCTGCACCGTCTGATCCACTCATCGGCTCAGCCCAATCCTTAGCGCCAATTTTCTAGCTCTGTGCTTTTGTTCCAGCATTCCCACAACCAACTGAGCTTCTCCACAGCCGCTTTTCTCTGCCCTGTTAATTTCGCCTTTTTTTCTTTTTCTTTTCTTTTCTTTTTTTCATGCTACAGCATCTTAACCAGTTCCTCTGTACTTGGGTCAGCTTAGCTGTGACATAGACAAAACTGACTTGTAAAAATCAATAAATTCAAAATCATTTATGCCCCGCAGTGCCAAATAGACACTTGAAGTCTGTAGCCATTGTAACAGTTTTTCTTTGCTTCAGTTGTTTCCTCAAAAATTTTAAGGAGCTGATTTTCACCAACTTATTGGTGATTTTTGAGTGGAACCCTCCAAAGCTTCACAATAATGCAGTGGGAGACTGCAAACCAGGAGAAATATTGGCAGCAACCATCACAGATACATTATACATTAATAGAAAATATTATTACTGAAATTTCAGCTCGGTACACATTCTCCCGTAAAACAAAAATATTGATTAGGATTGATATGTAGAGTATGAGTAGTACAGACAAACTAGGTTGCACAGTTGTGTAGGGTCTCAGTGGTAGCTCTGTTTACCAGAAACCAGCAAGATGCACTATCAAAAACAAACTGTGTGCACATACAGTATTCAGTGGTACACATGGCCACATCGATGCAAGGAGTGAATCAGAATTCCTATGAGATGCTTATTTTTCAGAAGCTGACCAAAAAAAAAAAAAAAATTCTCAGTTAGGTGTGCACATTTCCTGTGAACACGAGCACATGAATAACTTTATTTCCAAAGCGCACGCAAACTTTTTGTGAAGTTTCTCTGAAACAAACTAGCGAATACACATAAAGCCTTTAACAAATGAATAACAAATTTTGCACGTGTCAAGCCCTTCACAAACTCATACATATATGCATAAAGGTTCTCACATGCACACACGTGCAGTGCGGCTGTTTGCCTCCCACATGCAGTGTTTGTGACGCATAGGAAAAGTCATTAGACCTGCACTTCCTCTCCAAACAGAAGAGAAGGAAGAAAAAGACTGTCTTACATAAAACACACAGGAAATGTGTGGGTGACTGCTTGTATGTGTGTGTGGGGGTTGCGCGCATGCATGCGTGCTTGTGTGTGCGCGTAGACATGATTGCATATTTCTATCTGCACGCACGTATCTGGAGATCTAAAGTTCTGCCCTTAGGGCTGGTGACCAAGGTCTTGTAATAGCTTGCTTTGATTGTTTTCGCAGCCTAGACTACAGCTACAATTACAGACAATTAAGACACTCAGCCAATGACTGGCTTGCTCAGCAGACTAAGTTGCATAGCGTGAATTTGTGGATTCAGCATTTGTCCAAAGTCTGTCCCCTAATTTTCAGATTCGGACTTGAATGAATCGCACTAAAATCAAGCATCCAGCAAAGTTAGGATTATGCGCTTTAGAGCGTTATTTAGCACATCAAAAAGGCAACTCTGATTAAATATATAATAATGGCAGACTTAGCTGTGTCAAGTCAATATAATCTCTCAACTGCAAATATTGGAGTTACACAAGTTTCATTTCTCTCTACAAAAAAGGTAAAAACAGTTGGAGCTTCTGCTTTTTAATGGAATTTTTGGTGCTAATGTTGTAACTTATCACTTGATATGGGATGTGTGTGTTTCTGTGTGTGTGTGTGTGTGTGTGTGGGTGCATATATATCTGCATCCTCAGTCAGCAGCAGTCAATATGAATATGCTTTATGTGCATATTGGGTAGGTGTACATACTGTATGTGTGTTAGCAAGGGCCCTTTTAAAGTGAGTGATCTACAGAAGCACTGTGATGAAATGAGCGGAACAACAGAGATACAGAGAAGGAGCTCACAGAAATCCAAGACAACAAGGACGGGAAGAAAGACAAAAAGTGAAGGAGGCAGATAGTGAATCCTGCAGTTTGGACATCTGGGGAAGTGTCGGAAAGCTCAGTCACTTCATCACTGAAGGTGTAATTTTTATCTGTGTGCATTAGAGCATGTCAGCCCACACACACACACACACACACACACACACACACACACACACGCATACAGTGCACCAAAGACAGCAGAGACAGGTGAAGGACAGCTTTTCTGACTTCCACAGGGACACATATACCCCTTCAGACAGGTGTACACACACACACACACACACACACACACGCGCACACACACACATCAGTGATTAGTTTGAACACTTTCACTGCCTATCTCTACAGTGAACATCTGTCACATCAGCAGGATCCTGACTGTAAAAAATAATACAACATTCTTGCATTCTTGTGCGCACACACATGCAGACGTTATTTTTCAGACATTATTTTATTTTCTCTAAAGCTCTTGCTCTATCCCCGCAAAAAATACACACACATACACATCTAATTGCTATGAAGTGTTTCATTGTGTTACTTGTTTGGTCTTTTAATGCTGTCTTTATATACAAATAGACATTGGAGGTACTAATCTCTATCTGCTACTCTTTCAGAAATAGAGGTAGAGTAAAAGTCAGTTTAGATTTCATACTCTGGGGCTAACTTCTGAAAATAAACATACCCATTCGAGGGATAAATTGGTACATATATGTTCCCAAGCTGTAAATGTACATTTGCAGGGTTTTTTTTTTCCCTGCAAGAAGGTTCTGGGTTTGAACCTTCCCGGGGCCATTGCTCTCATTTCCTATCACCGTGCACGGCCATATATGTTAAATTGTTGGGCGTAGATGCAGCTGCGAGATAAGCTTCAATAAGTCAGTACGACTAGGAAAATGCTATACAAGTATATGAAAAAATGACAATAGGTTCGGTTTAGCTGCCCTAAAGGTACAAGAGGACAATTTATTTTTTCTGAGTGTACTGATCCTTGCTGCAATTATAAACAGTGTTAAAGTGGAGGAACTAAGAAACACCTGTTCCTTGGGATTCCCAAGGGTCTAACTCTCTTTAATGCTAAAGGCAAACACTCTGTCAGGTGCTGTTTATTAACATGTGAAAATGGCCTGTGTGTGGAAGGTTCACTATTCCACACAGAGCGGGGAATTCCCAAACACAGCAGACAGAAAACACACGTGCGACCAACCATTATCTTCAACTTTTGGCCTTCAGGGCGAATATTTACTTTTTGCGCTTTTCAAAAGGACTCCTTTTTAGTTTAAAAATTATAATTCTGAAAAATTGTTTTGAGCATAATTTATGGGTGTCCTGTCCCAGCTAGTGTCAACTAGTGTTTATTTAGTCCTAAACAAGTATAAAGTAAACAGTTGTCCAAAAAAGTGCATCGCTGTGTGCTTCAAATCCTCGTAGAAAGATATTCTGAAGCACACGCCGTCCTAAAACTGATCTGATCCTGTTCAAACAAAATACTGTGGTGGTGCATAATGTCAAAGTGCAAACCAGTGAAGAAAAATGGCAAAAACAATCAGTGAACTTAAAGGTGATTAACATTTGGGAAGCTTTGATGGTTAGCCACTTTATGCTCCTCTCTATTTGCGGTAAATGTTCCGTTCTGTTTGCTTTCACAGTCAAACTTGTCTTGATAACACGAACAGATCAACATTTCCTGCTTCTAACTGTAAACAACCTACACACGAGTGGTGGGATCGTTACATTTTGCACTTTGAGACAGCTGTTGCAACCAAAATGTCAGTGTTGACTGCACATAACGTGATACCCAATGAAGGGGAACAAACAAAATGAACCATTTTTAACATGCTGTCGGTTGTGTGCAGCTCTTGAGCTCTTGAGCTTACCTCCTCGTTTCTAAGATTGAGATTTAGAGGAAAAAGCATTCATATTTAATTTGCTTATGCTCATTATAATCATCTCTCTAAAACACCGCTAAATTAGATGTATATTGATATTTTCTGCATGTTTTTATGCACACAATATTACCATCTAATTGCATCATAAATACAGGAGACAGAGTTGTTGTAACCTAAGAGGTTATTAATGTATATTGCCAGTAAAAAGCACATTAGCATAGTGCCTTACCTTGGCAATCCAATTCCCCTGTACATTCTCATTGCAGAGGTCTGGAGTCAGTGAGGATTCTTCCAGTGTTAATTAAACCGTCTGTCTTGGAGAGAATTAAGGTCGTGATCTCCCAGACCTCACCACTCCCACACTCCCTGAGAAGAAAAGAAAGAAGAAAAGGGGACTTAATGAAGGAATAAAAGGATGAAATGGCTTAATGAACCGCCTAACGAGGCCTGTGGCCATTTAATAAGGGCTTATTAAAGCTTAATTAGAGCAATAATCAAGCTTGTTTGGAGTATTTCAGTGTTGACGTGAAGGCTGATTGTGTTTTCATAGCAACTGGATAAACAGGAAGAGTTAATACTCCATAGGAAGGAAGACACGTCTAGCTGTGTGTCTGTGTGCGTACACGTGTTGTACGGAATTTCAACAATAATTAGGTGACGACTTCAAAATCCTTCCAGTCACATGGAGGACTTGCAGCCATCAGCCGGTCACATGCTGAAATCTTACTTAAGGCTGCCATCCAGTTTGAACACCGTGCCAGCAGGGGCATTGATATAAGCGAACAATGTTTACTCCATGGATGCTTAAAGTAGCTTCTCTGTCATATATATCCCTGTGTGAAAGAACCACATATGGCACTTACTGTATAGTGACATATTTTGCAGGTAATCAGAGTAACCCTTTTTTTTTTTTTTGCTTACTCACCAGT